>JAAIXJ010001854.1:4882-100410 GCA_013403705.1 Heliconius hermathena | reverse complement strand
CGGACATAGCCCCCTCCGATTACCACTTGTTTCGGTCGATGGCGCACGGTTTAAGCGAGCAGCGCTTCCATTCTTTTGAAGAAGCCGAAAAATGGCTTGATTCCTGGATTGCCTCGAAAGATGAGTCGTTTTTCCGACGGGGGATTCAATTGCTACCAGAGAGATGGGAGAAAGTGGTCTCTAATGATGGACAATACTTTGAGTAATGTCATTGTAAGCATTATATTTTAAATTATTTTTTTTTAAACAAAAAAACAGCGAGGACTTATTCAAGGTACTATAATATTTATAAATTGTAAATACGTATTTTAATAGAATAATTTTATGTCATATTATAAATGATACTATTATATTTATATTTCCTTTTATAGTAACATGTTAAATATTTCCTAATATAATATAATATATGGACATTACATTTATAAGTAATTATACTTCACAAAACCTATTTAACTCTCATTTCACAATTCACATACAAGCATCTGACAAAGATGGCGGCAGGCATTCTGCGTACATTAATAAAATTGTAATTTTACATACCTCATAAAACCATCTTCATGTATTTATTCCCATTTCCTAAATAAATAATATTTATCTCTGGATATTGACGGCATTACGTGCATTAATATTACCCTTTATTTTAATAATAAGCTATTAAAAACTTACCGACGAAGTATTCCAAAACAAACAACCGTAAATACGTAATAAGCACTTATAACTTATTTTACCAGCCTCGAATACTTATATCACTATTACATGTACTAACTCACATGCTTTTTACATATAAGATCTAACTAAATATATATTAATTATAACTTAAAAATTTTCTAAACATTTTGAATAACTATCCTTCACCAGACGCGTCCGCCATCTCCCCTCTCTTTCTTTCCTTTTTTCTTCACTTTGACGGTGACAGTAGCTTATTCAGCCAACATGATATTTTACAATAATTAAAATATTAATTATGTTATTATTTATTTTAAATTATAATACAAAATGATTACTTATAATTATTTAATTATTTTTAATAAATATATTTTATATCTGCGTGTGTTACCTACGGTATATTACATCACTTTAATATTACTTGTGAACGTAAAGCGTAATTAAAGAACTGAACTAAACTATTATTTATAAGATTACATTTATCGTAAGCTACAAATTAAATAATGTTATAAATTATATTTATAATATTTTTTTTATAAATTACTATTTTTTTTTAATTATTTATATTATTTACCTACAAATTTTATTTCTGGTATGGATCGTTACAGTGTGAGAGTACTACTAACATTAATTTAGATTATAATCAGGTAAAAGTTTCATATTCAATCAATAAGTAATTATACAAAGTGGGCTAGGACAGTTCTTTCATGCTAGTTCCAATAGCCGCAAAAAATATTTCAAATTGATTTAACTGGATAGCATTCATTTAGCTGAATCTCTTTTTACAAACATTTTCTTAAGGGTTGCTCTTTTTATAAGTATAACTTTCTTCGTGCCCTTCAATCAAAGTGACATTGGCGATGTGTTTAGTACTCAAATAGCACATCACTAACGCTATGATCAAAGAACAGAATAATAGAAAAATATGGAAAATTATTCTAAAATATTGTTACTTTTTACCCAATACACATCGTATGATAAAAGAGTAATATTGAAAAAAATATAAAACCAGAAAAATCATATTAAAACATCGATCAATGCTTAAGAAAATATTCGCAAAATCTCTTTTATTTCAGTGAAACGATTCAAATGAAAATCGACATTAAAAGATTGACTTGAACGTCAGAGATGGACTCGGACTACATTTTATTCAGGAAAAATGTGTAATTTCCGCAGAAAGCATAACATTTGTTGGCTGTTCGAGAGAAATATAAATCGGTGATAATTTTTATTTTCATTTATTATATTTTGAAAATAAGTTGAGTCGTATTATACACAAATACACTATATTCCCAGATTCCCTATGCCTAAAACTGAAAAGTCTAAAATAAACTATTCCTATATTTAAACACATAAAAATACCATATCAATATAATAAATATGTATTATACATAATATATGCATTCTACTATTTTTTATTCTGTAGATGCTTAATATAGTTAGTTCCCTTCGTTAGCTTGTTCATTAACCACTAAGACCATTCCGTTGGGAGCACAAATTTCTTCGGTGAGTGCTCTTTCAATATAACAAATTACTATATATTTATATATATAATGAATGCTAAAATATACGTGATGTTCATATTTTTTTATAATTATGTAGAGAATTTTCCTCGTCCTGGTAACAAGGAGAAGCCTGGCGTTGAGTTCTGCCTCTCAATATGCAATGCCTCCAGAATTCAGTGGAAAGTGGGAAACGGAAGTGTCTTAATGGGAACAGAATGTTTTAACATTAGAATCCAGGTGGCCCTGCTACTCTGCTATGTGCGTGTGTGAAATAACTAATCATTGATCTTTTACAAATACATAGTTTTTATCATCAGCATTTCAGTAATTTTCCAATATCATATCAGGCCAGTCGTGGCGCTGGGGCACAGAGTGTGACTTTCAAATTGACTGGTTGTGTGTTCGATTCCCACTCGAGGAAATAAAATATTTACTTATATTTAGATTTTCATTTCTTCGCTCTGGTGTCGAGGCAAAACCGCGGCGTTGAGTTCCGCCACTAAACACGCAATGCCTCCAGAACTCGGTAGAAAGTGAGGAACGGTTTGTCTTAACACTAGGTTCCCTCTGCCTATCCTGCTGTGTGCGGGATACAGCGTCAAGCTGATTCCAATATCATATTTAACGTAAAATTTGCAGTATTTACATCAAACCCAAGTTATCTGAATTCTCCAATACAGTTCCTGATATCGATTTAATACATTACATTGTTATTTTCTTGGCCAGTATAAATAAGTTCGCTCTCATAAGGAATCCCGACCACGTATAAATTACGAACAGTGGATATTTTATGATCTCTGGTGCGCTATGCAATATAATATATTCCTTTGGGGATATTGGTGCATATGTTTCTGATATATATTATAATATTTATTTTAAGATTTTCTTTGTATATGTTTTATTGGGGAAAAGTGAAAATCTATGGGTCACATTGAATAATAAAGTTAATAAAAAAATAATATAATAATTTTGTATAAAAATAATTAAAAATCTCTGATAAAAAAGTTCTAAGAAATAAACAAACAATTAGAAGAACGCTAATAGGCTTCAATCGGCAGAACATATGTTCTTGAATCATTATTTATTATTATTATTTATTAATTCAGATTTACCATTTTACATAATAGTTTTCATTAGTTTTAGTATTATGACGAAGAACATTATCGATGAGCTATCTGTTAAGCAAAAAAAAAACTGGACAAGAGCGAGTCGGCCTCGCCCACCGAGGGTTCCGTACAAAAGGTGGAGGTCTCGAGCTTTTTCTGAAATTCAAGCTTAGTCTAGCCAGAGCCCTTTCATCTGATACCTCATTTGAACTAGCGTCTTTAGTACCAAATTTTGCGCCCCCCCCCCTATTATTATAGCCTTAAAGGCTATTATTTTTTAGAACAACTTCACAATATATTTTCACAACTTCACAATATATTTTAAATTCACAATATATTTGTGTTAGTTTACAGATTTTGTTGAATAATGTCAATTTTATAATTCTACTTGGAGGCCAGTCGTGGCGCAGCGGTACGAAGTGTGATTGTAAAACCGATTGGTTGTGGGTTCGGTCCCCACTCGAGGAGATGAAATATTTACTTAAATTAATATTTCCATTTCTTCGCTCTGGTGTCGAGGCAAAATGCGGCGTTGAGCTCTGCTCTCTCTGAACTCAACACGCAATGCCTCCAGAATCCGGCAGAAAGTGGGGAATGGAGTGTCTTAACACTAGGTTCCCTCTGCCTACCCTGCTGTGTGCTGGATATAGCGTGAAGCTGATTTTTTTTTAATTCAACGTAAACCGGCAGCACCCTATGAAGCTGCTTGATAGTGATTGCATCCCTTGATAGTGTCGAAATACTCGTTTTTTGCGATAAACACGGCCTTTTTTTAAGTAAACGTAGAATTTTTTTTTCAGGAAACCTAGTGACCATAGATCTGAGTATATGGTTTGTGTTTCAACTCGATATCTCCAAGCGTTCCTGAGATAAAGGCTTTTGACAGACAGACAGACGGACAACAAAGTGATCTTATAAGGGTTCCTTTTTTCCTTGAAATATACGGAAACCTAAAAATAAATAAGTACGTTTGGGAGCTACGTAGCCACAGATAGACACACAGACACACAGGTAAACATATAAATAAATATGTTAAACTTATAAATCCCTTCTGTTAAAAAGAAAACCACAGAAACACTCATAATTTTTCTTTTACCAGTTCATAGTTAAAGATGCCATTCAAATACAAAAATCGAAGCCAACCAACATTTCTATATAAAAAAAGGCACCAGACAATCAAATATCGGAACTTCTGGCAATGACAGGACCATTTCTTGCAAACCTATCCACATAAATTAAACCAGTAAACACTATACTTATTGCGATCGAGTTCTACTTTGCCTTATTGAAACGGCCGTCACTGGAAATTGAACGTTGTACAGTCGAATTAAGGTCGTAAAAAGCTTGAAATAATAAGGTTGTAATCCCAAATGACTAATTTTAGGACCCTCCATCCGCCTTTTGCAGAAGACGATCGATTAATCTTGTCATCAGAATTATTGATGTTACTATAGCAACGTATTGGTTTCACGTTTTGATTCTAAATATAAGTATGGTTTGTGAAAATATGTTACTTTTTACAGTTTCATGCTACAGCATAAAAAAATCTAAAATATAACAAATACCGCACATGGAAAGGTCGACAGAGGGAACCTGAAAACCTAGTGTTAAGAAAATCTGTTTTTGTTAAGATATTTCTTTTCTTCAATCACTTTTTTCTAGTATCGATCTGGATAAGCTTTCGTGATTAACGTGACAATATATAGCTTAGCTGGATAAATAGAATGTCCAACAGAAAAAGATTTTTTTTATTGGAACCAGTAGGAAGTAGTAAATTAGCAGGTTCAACTAAACAAACAAACATTCTAGCTATATAATACTCGTATTGAGTCCAGTCGTGGTGCAGGGGTACAAAGTGTGACTGTTAAAGCGACTGGTTCGATACCCACTCGAGGAAATAAAATATTTATTTAAATTTATATTTCCGTTACTTCGCTCTTGTGTCATAGCCAAGCGCGGCGTTGACTTCCGCCACTCAACACGCAATGCCTTCAGAATTCGGCGGAAAGTAGGAAACGGAGTGTCTTAACACTCTGCCTACCCTGCTGTGTACGGGATACAGAGTGAAGCTGATAAAATAATACTTGTATTAGTATCACTTAAAAAGTCAAGTTTCCGAACTTGAAAGGACTTAAAAAGCGAAAAATAGAGTACAGTGAACTGATTTTCTGTTTTCATTTTACAAGAGATACATATACTGATGCGTTGTTAACTGTTGTTAAGTGTCTCATTATATTATTATTTATTAGGTTGAACTTTTATAAAAAAAATACAAGAATAAAAAGTCTTGTTTAAAGTCGATATTTCACTGCAGTGCTTATTATTGTATTTGAAAGGAAAATAATTACTTACTCCACGACACTGAAAAACTACTATTGATTTAAGCATTTTTTTAAGTGGAAACCCATAATCACCCAGATTCAATAGGGTCACGATGGCATCAAATATAATAAATAACATAGAGTAATTAATATTTAATATCCAAAAAAGGAAAAATCAGCGTTTCTTGACGTCCCGATGAAAGGTGACGTTAATTAAATTGAAGATTCAAAGAAATGAATTGTTAGCATTTCTTAATTACGAGTTAGTGATGGTCTCGTTTTTATTAATTTGCTACTTGGCGCCTTCACTCTTTGTAAGCATAATTTGCAAGTTACCGATACTCAAGAGAATTTCTATTCATTAACTTTTTGATTGTTTTAGTATGAAGGAATGAAGCATGAAGGAAGGAGGAAAGGAAGGTTTCTACAGAATTGTACATGCTTTTTAGGGTTCCGTAAATCTAAAGGAAAAATGGTATCCTTACAAGACCACTTTGTTGTTAAAACTATTTATCTTGTTTAGTGTGGTGGTATCAGGCTGAAATAAACATCATATATTCAGTTTTACGATCGCTTAGAGCACAGAAAAAATAAGGTTCCTAGTCAACGCAATCCAAAGGTTTAAAAGGAAGCATTTATGCATAATTTTTATTAGATTTTGAATTGAACAATACGCGGTGAGCGTTATCAAAACCTATAAGGCACTTCTCATGGAGCTACAGTTATATAATCTTAGCACAAATTGAGACCTTATAATACATAGTAGACGCAAAAATTTAAATATTTATAGGTATTTCATAGTATTACAAAGTTATATTTGTGGTTCAAAATAAGTGCAAGTGCAATACATATGCAAGAATGGGTTTAGTCAATTTTGATACGTTGTATTTCCCATTGACCTACAATCTTAAAATTGACATCGACATCGACATTGATATCCCCCATACATCAGGAGAGACAAAGGGAATCGGTGTTAAGACACTCTGTTCCCCACTTTCTGCTGATTTTTTCAAATAGATACGTGTTGAATAGTATGTAAATAGTAAATTAACAAATAAAAAAATTGCAAAGTATAAAAAAATAGAACCCACTTACCCGCGCCAATTAGAACTACGAGAACGTTCACATCCGCGTGACGAGCGGATGATCTTATTTCCTCAATCTATTCTATAGATTGTTGCGCCAAATGTTGTTGCCTTTCGGATATGAGGTTTATTGTGTCATAACTTTGCTTTTATACCTTTATTCGCAATATTAGATATTGATGCACAAAGTGTGACTGTAAAACCGACTGGTTGTGGGTTCGATCCCCACTCGAGGAGATGAAATATTTATTTAAATTTATATTTCCATTTCTTAGCTCTAGTCTCGAAGCAAACCGCGGCGTTGAGTTCCGCCACTCAATAAGCAATGCTTCCAGAACTCGGCGGAAAGATGGGAACGGAGTATCTTAACACTGGGCTCTCTCTGCATACACTGCTGTGTGTGGGATACACCGTGAAGCTAATTTAGTTTAATTCGATTTTAATTGATCATTTCAATTTGACCTACCTGTAACTTTCGGGATTTTAGAATATGTCTTACTCATACATACATCTCAGTTATAGCCACGGAAGCAAAGCCACAGGTCAAAATTATATTTAATAAAAAAAAAGATTATACCCGATTCGAGGCCAGTCATGGCGCAGCGGCACGAGGTGTGACTGTAAAACCGACTGGTTATGGGTTCGATCCCTACTCGAGGAGGTGAAATATTTACTTAAATTTATATTTCCATTTCTTCGCTCTGGTGTCGAGGTTCAGCGCGGCGTTGAATTCTGCCACTCAACACGCAATACCTCCAAAATTCGGCATAAAGTGGGAAACGGAGTGTCTTAACACTAGGTTCCCTCTGCCTACCCTGCTGTGTGCGGGATATAGCGTGAAGCTGATTTAAAGAGATTATAGCGTACCTACTTGTATCAAAATCATCATAGATACATTAATGTAGGCTTGTTATATTGAGTATCGTTTAATTCATTCAAAAACTGAGATATGCAAATGATCTTCAAGATCTCAAGAACTTTTTCAATTTTCGAATTACCATCAGTGACACTCCTCAGATAAGCGATTTTATTAAAGAAATTGCTAAGAACCATTGTGGTAAAAACATGTTTAAATGGGTTATAAAATGTACTGTGTAGTATTTAATTGCACCCAACACCCACATTTTCTTTGAACTTGTAGGCCTTGAACCCATTTAACTTACATTCAGATGTTGCTACATTTAAAACTCTTAAGTAAGTGGAGAATAGTTAAATATTATACGATTAATATTTTGAGGTCGTCATAGTGTAGTTGGCGCAGTGGCAGAAGCGTATGACTGAAAACGAGACGGTTGTGAGTTCGATTCCCAAAAAAATTATTATTATTTATTAATATTTTTATTTCTTTGCTCTGATAACAACGTAAAGCGCGGCATTGATTTCCGCCATTCAACATACAATGCTTCATCCGACAGAAAGAGGGGAACAGAGTGGCTTAACACTAGGTTCCCTGCCAAGCCTGCTGCGGGATACAGCGTGAAGCCGAAAAAAAAATCTCATCATACACGTGAAAACTGCAATTTAATATAGTAGCACCATATACGAGCTCTTCTAGCATCTTTTCATAGCTTTCACTCATAAATGCCCTGGAGACCCCAGTAGTTCGAGTGTAGCTCCGAGAAGCTTTTAACTTATATTATTTGTACAAAATTTCTACGTATACGAGTCGCTTGACTTTTAAAAAGTTAAAAGTTTAAATTACGATATGAATGTATGATTATTACTTGAGGAGTTTCAAAGAAGTAATTACGTAAGATTAAGATTTCGATTTTCATAGATTTTGTTTAGGAAATCTCTGGATATTTATGTACGCGATAGTTTTACAATACTATTAAAGCTAGCTACTAGCGATGGTTGTGGACTCGTTCTACAATGAGATGAATGTGTTTGGGTAGACAAAACACGGAGTTAAGTTAAGTTAAGTTAAGTACCACACGATGACTCTCAGAAAGTGACAAAGAGTGGCTTAACTTAGGTTCTATTTTTTTCTACCTCAGCAAGAGTGAGAAATGTATAAAATTAAAAAATGTTCAAAATTTAATAATTATACTTTGAGGTCAATCTTGGCAGGGGCATAAGGATGCGACTGTAAGCATGACAGGCTGTGGGTTCGATTACCACTCTCTTTGGTAACGGAGAAAAACGCAGCGTTGATTTCCAACACTCAACACAATGCTTTAGAATTCGGCTGAAAGTAGGGAAGGGAGGTCTTAATGGGAGCAGAGTACCTTAACACTCGGTCCCCAGGTTCCCTGCGCCTACCCTACTATGCGCGTGACACTTAAAAAAAATATAATAATTAATTTCAATATTTTTTTTAGGATATTTTACTTCAATACAAACATAATAATATATTTTTAATGGCTCGCATCTAGCTTTGTACTTAGCAGCTGCTAACGAATATACTTAATGAAGACACCGCATAGAACAAACGTGTGTAAATACAGAATAAAAGCCAGCAAAGTCTGTATGTTGAAAAATAAAATATATAAATTGAACTTTATCTTGATTCGTTCTTGTTGAGGCCAGTCGTGGCGCAGTGGCACAAAGTGTGACTGTAAAACCGACTGGTTATGGGTTCAATCCCCACTCGAGGAGATGAAATATTTACTTAAATTCATATTTCCATTTCTTTGCTCTGGTTGCGCGACGCGACGTTGAGTTCTGCCAACACGCAATGTCTCCAGAATCCGGCAGAGAGTGGGGAACGCAGTGTCTCAACACTAGGTTCCCTCTGCCTACCCTGCTGTGTGCGGGAAACAGCGTGAAGCTAAAAAAAACTTTGTTCTTACACAATTTTATTTAAAAATAAAGATCAGTTGTTATGAGAAACGAAAACAACGAAGTAATGTAATACTCTTTGGTTATGCATTGATATCTTTTACTAGATGACTCTCTTATATTGACACATACATTTTACCGTTAGCATATCAGTAATTAATATTGATTTTTTTTATCATCTTTACGCTGTATCCCGCACACAGTAGGGTATGCAGAGGGAACCTAGTGTTAAGACACTCTGTTCCTCACTTTCTGCCGAATTCTGGAGGCATTGCGTGTTGAGTGGCAGAACTCAACGCCGCGCTTAATCTCGACACCAGAGCGAAGAAATGAAAATATAAATTTAAGTAAATATTTCATCTCCTCGAGTGGGGATCGAACCCACAACCAGTCGGTTGTGCAGACACACCTCGTGCCGCTGCGCCACGACTGGCCTCAAATATTGATTATTAAAGTAAAATATTTTTTTTACACATTTCCCCGAAAGTACTATCATATTTTCTTATCATTATCAACTTCACGCTCTATCCCGCATATCATCTGAAAAGCGTTGGAAATGTCGGGTTTCCTATTATGTGATTAATTCTATTAAAGAGTTTCATTTAAAAATTAATAATGAGCTAATTTTAAAAATATTATAATTATAAAAAATATAAAATTATTGCTTTTGCAACATTATATTACTTATTTAAGTTGTAGTACCTAGTGTCAGGGCACTATCTGAATCATAAACTTAATGTAAAAATAAGATTTTTGATTTCGAGACCAGTCATGGCGCAGGGGCACAAAGTGTGAGTATATGCGACAGGTTCTTGGTTCAATTCTCATACGAGGAAATAAAATATTTAATATTTCCATTTTCTTCGCTTTTGTGTCGAGGCAAAGCGCGGCGTTCAGTTCCGCCCTACTACACGCAATGCCTCAAGATTTGGCTAAAAATGGGTACGGAGTGTGTTAACACTAGGTGCCCTCCGCCTTACTGTGTGTGTGTTAGCGTCAAGTGGTATCACACTTGACGCTAAAAAAATACAATAAAATTTAAGTCCACACCTATCACATTACATATAACAATATGAATTTAATATATAATAGTATATTCAATAAAAGTTGATCACTTAACTTGAGACCAGTCGTGGCGCAGCGGCACGAGGTGTGATTGTAAAACCGACTGGTTGTGGGTTCGATCCCCACTCGATGAGATTAAATATTTACTTAAATTTATATTTCCATTTCTTCGCTCTGGTGTTGAGGCAAAAGCGCGGCGTTGAGTTCTGTCACTCAACACGCAATGCCTCCAGAATTCCGCAGAAAGTGGGTCTACCACTGGGGAACACTAGGTTCCCTCTGTCTACCCTGCTGTGTGCGGGATACAGCGTGAAGCTGATTTATTTATTTTATCAATGTTATTACATTTGATTGACTGCAATACCAGTATATATAATCTGCATTTCAAGATAATATCCATATTAAAATTAACTGTCCTGCCTGTCACTTGCACCATCCGAAAGCTGCAATTTTGCACGAGCACGCTCTTAAGAGCGAGGCTTTGTTTGTGTCCAACGATTGCTATTTTCATCCTTATTTATAATATAGATAGGCAGCATTTTTGTATAGCAATATTGTGAAGTAATTTGGTATTGACTGTTCGAACACATCCACTGATAAAGCTGGCTTATTATGCAGTTCACGTCAACCGTGAAGAGTATGAAAGTATTAAGAAATTTAGTAGATTTATATTAAGCAAGAGTATTCGTATTTAAAAAGTCAATTTTGTTGTCGATGGAATTTTGAGAATATTAGATTATTATATGTTAAGATCAAATTTTCTTATATTTTTTATTCTGAATTTAAATTTATTTTTAGACATGTCTAATCAAATCAAAGTGCGGCGTTGAGTTCTGCCTCCCAAGACACAATATCTCGATAATTTTGCAAAAAGTGAACACGTATTTTCTGTGCCTACAGTAGTAGTAATAGTGTAAAGTTATTTATTTAAAAAACGTATAAAAATTTTGAACGTAGCGTACTCGAACCGACCAGTCAACTAACTAAACAAAAAAAAAAACTGGTCGGTTTCCAGGAGGCGCGGGTTCGAGTTCCGCTACGTTCAAATTTTTATACGTTTTCTAAATAAGTATTTTTCTTTCCTAAGTGTGGAATAACACTTTAAAAATTTAAAAAATAGTGTAAAGTTGTTTTTACGGTTTCGTACCATAGAACGCAAAAACGGAACCCTTATGGGATAATATTGTTGTACGTCTGTTAAGACCGAGATATTCGCTGCATTTTGTATAAAATTCGCCAAGTTTCCAAGATCTACAGGGTTCTTCCCGTCAACTTACGACCTTTTTATGAAATTGCGAAATAAGAACTTACAATAAAAGTAAATGAGAAAATCCCAAAAAATACAAATTTATAGATATTTCGTAGAAAAAAAATGATTAAAAACTTATATTTTTACTATAATTATAGATTATGTTGTTCCACTCGGTCTAGATGGCCACAATTTAAAAAAAAAATAAAAAAGGTATAGAATATATAAACTAAGATAATAGCAGTTTAATAGCAATAGTGATTATGCACAGTTGCTCGGTCAGCGATAAATTACGCCTGAAAAGTTATCCGGTAGCGTCCTGAACTTTACTTCATAATTCAAACTTAGTTAAGACTGGGTTAATTCTAGCACTTTTTTGTATATTATATAGTATAATATATTCTACAAAATTCAGTAGAAAATATTACAGACAGACGTGTACATACAAATAATTTATATGGTACTAGAGGGCGCGCGCGGCTTCGCCCGCTTATTAGGAGTGAATTCTATAAAAACCACGTTCAATAAAATATTTTTAACAGTCTGAATTTATTTTTTTATAAAAATCGGTGGCAATTTAAAGATTTTTCCATATAAACTTTCAACCCCTTATTTGAACCCTTAGGGGGTGAATTCTTAAAAACCATGAAACACGTGTTCAATGAAATATTTTTAAGAGTCTGAATTTCAAATTTTATAAAAATCGGTACAGATTAAATTTTTTTTCCATACAAACTTTCAACCCCTATTTCATCCCTTTAGGGTTAAAATTTTTGAAATTCCCTTCTTAGTGGATGTCCAGAATATGAAAATAAATATCTGCCCAAGTTTCACGTTTCTACCATCAGCGGTTACGGCTCTGCGTGCGTCTTACCTCAGTCAGTCAGCACAAGTCCTTTTATATATATAGATAAGTTATAGGTATAAAATAGTTATAGGTATAGGGTATAAAAATGGAGAAAAGAGACATTGTCTGTTGAGTGACGGATCTCAACGCTGTACTATGTTTTGTCAAGAGATTACATATTTACTCGTCACTATCCCATATTGGTTTATAACAGCTTTTACATGTAAAATATAAAAAAAATCTTTTATGAAAATTTTAAAGATCATCAATTCATCATATAATCTATCTTAACTTCTAATTAATAAAGTAGAAAATTTTTTTGAACTGAAATAAATCTTTTTCTGTTGGATAGTTCATTTATCGAGGGTAAAGGAAAAATCAAGTTACTTCAGACATTTAAAAATTGTTAATTGTCATAATTTTTAGTTATTTCAATTTGGTAATGCAGACGGACGAAGCCGAACATTAAAACTGATTATAAATATTTTTTTCTCAACTTCACTCTGTATCCAGCATGTAGCAGAGTAGACAGAGCGAGGCTAGTGTTAAAACACTCCACTCCCTACTTTCCACCGAACATACATTCTAAAGATATTGTATGTTGAATGGCACAACTCAACACCTTTACCTCGACATCAGAGCGAAGAAATGGAACTCAACTCAACTGAAAATCGAATTCACAACTTGTCGCGTTTACAAGCGCTTGTGCCCCTGCGCCACGACTGGCCTCAACTATTATAAATATTTGGCCTACAAAAACTTCTAAAAAAGATATTTTAAGAATTCCTTCAAGAAATTAACTTATTTACTGTGTATATATAAAATCGAAGCTCTCGTGTTACACGATACCCGTCACAGTGACGCGTTCCCGCCAGGAACATTTATGCTGAATGTCAAACTTAATAGCTCGTTCATTCCGCTTCATTTCAACGGTTAATATTTCTATGTGTGGAATATTATGAAGTTTAAGGGGGGATTCAGACTATAGTACCATCGGGATTGATTCTCGGTCCGATCTCATATTCTTATATGAAGCAGGTACTAGACCGGACAAGATAATATTAGTAATGGCTTTTAAGATCAGTTTCACGCTGTATCCCGCACACAGCAGGGTAGGCAGAGGGAACTCAATGTAAGACACTCCGTTCCCCACTTTCTGCCGAATTCTGGAGGCATTGCGTATTAAGTGGCAGAACTCAACGCCGCGCTTTGCCTCGACACCACAGCGAAGAGATGGAAATATAAATTTAAGTAAATATTTCATCTCCTCGAGTGGGGATCGAACCCACAACCAGTCGGTTTTACAGTCATACTTTGTGTCGCTGCGCCACGACCGGCCTCAAATCTCCCCTAGCCAAAATTAAGTATTGTGGGATTAAGATTTTTCAATTCCGCGGGATACGAGGTTACCTCCGGAACTGACTGATCAGCCATCTTTACTGCTAAATCGACTGGACTTATATGGTGATATGTAAAGTATAATATTTGGTAACGATATACTTAGCACCAACTCCTTTTACAAAGTAAGATCGAAATCGGATTTCAAAAACTTTTTGTTGGTTTATTGCACTCGTGGCATGAAAAGTCCTCTGTATACTTCTCTCAACTTCTACAAATGCCACAGATCCCGCACCTTTAGCCCCGTGACTCGCGGGATTCGAAAATGAAACGGGATCCCGCAATATCGAGATCGCAGTATACCTGGATTGGAAGTCCTAGTATGAATGCACTCATTGTTTCACATATTTTTTTTTAAATGACAAATCAGATCGAAAAAGAACCTTGACTGAAAGTATAGTATGAATCCTCCCTTAACAGTTTTGCTTAAGTACGTCGTTAGAGGTGTTGAGTTTACCCATATAGAGTAATGTTGTAACAGGACTAATATTGACACCGCTCTAAAAAGAAGGAAATATGTTGCAACATATTTTTGCGTAGGCTTACATTGCATTTTTTAGTTCCACGCATTTTTCCTAGCAATTTAGCCAGATAAAACAGAACGTTAAACGCTATAGTCTAAACGAATGCATGGCGTCAGGGACCGCCACCCAACACGCCATTTTTGGAACGGCAGGACGTGGACTTGGACGTGGATTTTTATTAAAATATTTATAGCATAATTTGAGCAAGGCAGACTGAAATGATATAATTTACTATAACACACATTTAAGTGACATTCATATTGACGTATTCAATTCCTCGCTCTAGTCCAGAGTTCAGCAGAAAATGTGGAACAATAGTGTCACAAGGTGGCGTCAAATGTGGAACAGAAGTGTCACTTCACTTAGAGAGAACCTGTAAAGTTCTCTCTAAGTGAAGTAATGGAAAAAAATAAATCAGCTTTATGCTGTATTCCCAATACAGCAGGGTACACAGAGGGATACTAGTTTTAAGACTCTCTGTGCCCCGCTTTTGGAGGAATTACGTGTTGAGTGGCGGAACTCAACGCCTCGTTTTGCCTCGACCCCAGAGGGAAAAAATGAAAATATAAATGTAAATAAATATTCCATTCACTCGAGTGGGGATCGAACCCACAACCAGTCGATTTTACATCATTCTTTGTACCCATGCGCCACGACTGAAAAATATATTTGTTATACAAACATACTCCTATGTATGTAGAGACGAACATCTAACATGGCCAACAAAAAGTTCGAAGTAACAGTTGTGTTCCTTTAATCTACCAGGACTTTACATTAGTTTTCTTATACTGACAGTATTTTGTATTCGAAACAGTCTGAAACTTCTCAAATGCGGAATGCACTTGCGCGTGTAATTTTAAAGTTTTCTGAAAGTTTTTTAAAAACTAAAAAAACTGTAGGTAGCACTTGAATGTTGCGTGGAAGTAAACTTCACGTTGTGTTAAGACAATTCGTTCTCCACATTCTACCGAATTCTGCAGGTATTGCGTGTTGAGTTGCGGAACTCAACGCCGCGTTTTGCCTCGAAACCATGACGAAGAAATGAAAATATAAATTTAAATAAATATTTCATTACCTCGAGAACCCACAACACAGTCGCCTTTACAGGTATACCACGACTTGCCTCTGGTCGTATTATACTTATTTTTTTTCATTATTAATGATTTTTTAAGCGCTGCGTTGAGTTTTGCTACTCAACTCAAAATTTAAGCTTTCGCCTCTTGGAAATTATAGCGTGTTCAAATCCTGCTGCATTTTCTAAAAAGTTATTTTTCTTTCTCAATATTTTCAACATGTAAAACAGAAAACTTTTTTAAAATGACCCTACAGATATATATATATATATATATATATATATANTTAATATTTTTTTAATTTTAAAAAGCACTTGTGAAACACTATCGGCCAGATGAGTATCTGAAACAATAGAACAATATATATATATATATATATATATATATATATATATATATATATCAATATAGCTACAATATATCACAGCGCTGTATCAAGTGTTTAATCACAATTTTTTCTCCATATACCACACCAAAATTAATGTATTACTAGTGGGCGCGCGCGGCTTCGCCCGCTTATTTACACCCTTAGGGATAAATTCTACAAAAACCACGAAACACGTGTTCAATAGAATATTTTTAACAGTTTGAATTTATTTTTTTTATAAAAATCGGTGGCGATTTAAAGACTTTTCCATATAAACTTTCAACTCCTTATTTGAACCCTTAGGGGGTGAATTCAAAAAAACCATGAAATACGTGTTCAATGAAATATTTTTAAAAGTCTGAATTCAAATTTTATAAAAATCGGTGCCGATTTAAAAAAAAATTCATACAAACTTTCAACCCCTATTTCATCCGTTTAGGGTTAAAATTTTTCAAATTCCCTTGTCAGTGGATGTCCAGATTACGAAAATAAACATTTGTCCAATTTTCATGTTTCTACCATCAGCGGTTAAGGCTGTGCGTGCATCTTACCTCAGTCAGTCAGGTACAAGTCCTTTTATATATATATAGATAACGTACACCGTAGAAGGCATGGTGGCACAGTTGGGCAACAAAGTGACTGTAAGCGCGATGGTTGTAGATTCAATCCCCACTCGGAGGAATTTATACGAAATACGAATTCGGAAGAATAATTACATTTAAATAACGTTTACATGGCTCTAGTAGACAAAGAACAGCGTTAAGATGCGCCACCCAACTCGCAATGTCTTTAAAGTTGAGAGAAAAGTAGAAAATGGAGTTTCTTGGACGAAAATTAGGAACCAAAGTGTCTTAACATTAGGTCTGGCGTGCTATGCGGGAAAAAACGTGAAGATGTTTCTTTTCTCTATTATAAAAAATATATTATAAATCAAATGCATCGTAATTAAACTCCAGCACACAGTATTTAAACAACTCTGTAAATGTTATTAACCGCACGACAAATCTGTCCAAGTTGTTTATCGTATAATACATTGACATTTATGTGGGAAGCTTTCACACTGGCAAGCCATTTCCAATATATATTAATACGAAGGTTCATTCATTTTTCATAATAAAATACGATCGTAATATGTTTTAATGAAGTATTCTTTATTAGTTTTCTGAAATAAATGGTATTATTCCAAGGAAAGTTGGTAACGGTAGTATTTTAATGGGAACGGAGTGTTTTAAGTAGGTTCTCAGGTTCACTATGCCTACCTCGCTATGTGCGGGATACAGCGTGAAGCTAAAAACTTGATGTTGTTGTTTCCTTTAGTTATAAATAAATTATATATGAAAAAAAAATCAGTTTTACGCTGCATCCCGCACACTGCATTGTAGGCAGAGGGACCCTAGTGTTAAGACATTCCGTTCCCCACTTTCTGCCGAATTCTGGAGGCATTGCGTGTTGAGTGGCAGAACTCAACGCCGCGCTTTGCCTCAACACCAGAGCGAAGAAATGGAAATATAAATTGTTTTACAGTTACACTTTGTACCCCTGCGCCACAACTGACCTCAAATTATATATGGATGATATAAATTAGAATTGGATTGGATTCTTGATTTACATTTACTATTAGCTTTTAGCTGCGGCTTTGCTTCGTGGTCAACTTATAGTGAGTAAATAAATTTGAACCAATTAGGATGTCGTGATATAACCTATAGCCTGCCTCAAATTAAATAGACTAAGTATACAACACATAACACAAAAAGAGTTTTTCTATTGGAACCGGTACTTCCTGAGATTAGCGTGTTCAACCGAACAAACTCTTGAAGTTTATAATATTAATTTGTTAAACATACTATTTATATAATTGAGGCCATCTTAACGCATTTCGTAATTTGTTCGATTAAACCTTGGGGCTATAAGTAATTAATATATTTCCGGATTAGTGAGACAATATGCGGCGTTGGGTTTCGCCACTGAATGGGTAATATACGGAAGATGTGTAAGGCTAAAATTAAAAATAAAATATGTCGTAAATTTAATTGATTTGTATATTATAACCACACATGCATGTATATAAAATGTAATTTCATATAATAAACCAATAAAACCACAACCAATAACAAGCAAAATATTTTGTGCGTATATTCCATATCAAAACAACGATTTAGTATTGTGTTACTTATTTGACATTTGTAGAGAGTACATTTGGTGCCCCGAAATGAAGGAAATCCATTAAATAATAAAATTTATCTCCCCGTTGTGGCCCAGCGGTACAGCTTTTGACTGTTGTTTGGGGTTCGATTTCTAATCGAGGAAATGAATTATTTTTATTTTCCCGCCCTGGTAACAAGATAAACGCGAATTGGATTCTCCATTTTCCTTTCAAACAGCACTCTGTCTTGAAAATTAGGCGGAAAATGGAAAGCAGAGTGTTTTAACTCTACGTTTCTTCTAAAACTTTGTGTTTAAAATCCTGTAAAAGTGACCACTTAATTATACTTATTTGATATTTGCTCAGACAGCAGTTTTAATAAAATACAATTAAATTAGCTTCACGCTGTATCCCGCACACAGCAGGGTAGGCAGAGGGAACCTAGTGTTAAGACACTCCGTTCCCCACTTTCTGCCGAATTCTGGAGGCATTGCGTGTTGAGTGGCAGAACTCAACGCCGCGCTTAACCTCGACACCAGAGCGAAGAAATGGAAATATAAATTTAAGTAAATATTTCATCTCTTCGAGTGAACCCACAACCAGTCGGTTTTGCAGTCACACCTCGTGCCCCTACGCCACGACCGGCCTTAATAAAATATAAATTAATTAAATAGGAATAAAATCAAATTAAAATCCAATCAAATCTCATTCGCTCAAAAATTGTACAATTTTGTACATGGTACCTACCAATAAAACCACAATCAATAATAAAGAAATCGTTCCGCGCCACTGATTCAAATCAAAACATCAATATTGCCATATTGCGTTACTTATTTGACGTTTGCACAGATAATAAACTTTAATGCCACAAAATACAGATACATTATTACCAAATTAATAATAAAAAAAATAATTTATTATATAATAATTATAACAAAAATAAATTATTATAATAAATAATAATAATTCAAATTATTAATCTTCCCAAATTGCCGCATAAGCAATTTTCAATTAATAAACAAAGGTTTTAATGCACAGATAACTTTTTTGCTAGCTTCACATGTAACAGTAAAATATTTAGGAAAATAAAAAAAATGGGGCGTTACAAAATACAGATTAAACAATCCACCCATACATATTAGATGGTATAATTTTGGTCAAAGAACCAATAAAACCACGGTCGATAACAAACAAATCGTTCCGCGCGACTGATTCAAATCAAAACATCAATATAGCATTGCGAACACCAATTCCTTTTAGGAAACCCCTTCTGAATGATTAACGCGGGAATCATTCAACGTCAGCGAACATTAACCGTTCGTTTGTTGCCTATTTGTTCATTCTTTGCTTCGTTCATTTGGTTATATTATGTAATTCTATCTTTATTTTTATATTATAACTAGGGGGCGCGCGCAGCTTCGCCCGCTTATTTGCACCCTTAGGGGGTGAATTTAAAAAAAAACCCGAAACACGTGTTCAATGAAATATTTTTAAGAGTCTGAATTTCAAATTTTATAAAAATCGTTCAAAGAGGCCAGTCGTGGCGCAGTGACACAAAGTGTGACTGTAAAACCGACTGGTTGTGGGTTCGATCCCCACTCGAGGAGATGAAATATTTACTTAAATTTATATTTCCATTTCTTCGCTCTGGTGTCGAGGCAAAGCGCGGCGTTGAGTTCTGCCACTCAACACGCAATGCCTCCAAAATTCGGCACAAAGTGGGTTCACACGTGGCACACTAGGTTCCCTCTGCCTACCCTGCTGTGTGCGGGATACAGCGTGAAGCTAAAAAAAAAAATAAAAAATAAAAATCGTTGCCGATTAATTTTTTTTCCATACAAACTTTCTAACCTATTTCATCCCTTTAAGGTTAAAATTTTTCAAAATCCCTTCTTAGTGGATGTCCAGATTATGAAAATAAACATCTGTCCAAATTTCACGTTTCTACGCACAGCGGTTACGGCTGTGCGTGCGTCTTACCTCGGTCAGTCAGGTACATATCCTTTTATATATATAGATGTGGTGAGTTTGTTTGTTTGAATACGCTTATCTCAGGAACTACGGAATCAATTTTTTTTGTTAGAAAACTCATTTGTAAAGGAAGTTAATTAATTATTTTATTTTGTATAAATTCTTTCTATATTATTCGTTTGTTGCCTATTTGTTCATTCTTTGCTTCATTCATTATTATGGTTATGTTGGTAGTGGCTGAAAAATTTGAGTGAAAATTATATTATGTATTTCTATCTTTATTTTTATTTAATAATGTCTAGAGTTTGTTTGTTTGAATACGCTTATCTCAAGAACTACGGGGTCAAATTATTTTTTTTTTGTGTTAGAAAACTTATTTTTAGAGGAAGCTAATAAATTTTTGTATTTTGTATAAATTCTTCCTAATTTGAGGCCAGTCGTGGCGCAGGGGCACAAAGTATGAATGTAAATCCGACTGGTTGTGGGTTCGATCCCCTCTCGAGGGGATGAAATATTTACTTAAATGTATATTTCAATTTCTTTGCTCTGGTGTCGGGGACAAGCGCAGCGTTGATTACTGCCAGTCAACACGCAATGCCTCCGGAATTTGGCAGAAAGTGGGGAACGGAGTGTCTTAACACTAGGTTCCCTCTGCCTGCCTCAGCTGAAGCTGATTTATTTTATTTTTTGTATAAATTCTTTCTATACGTATCCCACTAAACTGCGGTCAGAGTTACCTTGAGCACTTAGAATGTATTAATAACAACGTGAGCAAAACCACAAGTATATACTAGTATTCTATATAGTCTGTTACAGATTTACTAAAGAAAGCATTTTCAAACAATGTTTATCGAAGTGAATATTGAAATGTTCAGACATGAGATAAATTTTCTTCAATTCAATAATATAAATTTATTCTATAATAATATTTACAAATCTTGGTTTCTTCTGTATACATTAACATTGAGATTATTAACCCTCGACGTAACCCTTTAAGTTTAACATGTTTAGTTTTGTGTCTGTCAGTGGCATTGTAGTTCTAAACAAATGGACCGATCATTTCTTTTTTTCTTTTCCACCAATTTTCACCAAGTTTTTTTTATAGAAAGCACTACAAAAGCCAAATATTTTTTTAGAGTTATTGTTATTGTATTAGATTTAATATTAATAATATAAGATGTTACATGGCCTAGCAAATTAATTGAGCATTCGGTCATTGACTGAAGAACGAAAAATAATTAAAAATAATTTATTTTCATCTTCGAAAATAAATTATTTATAATTTATTTATAATTTATAAATTATTTATAATTTATTTATTTATGTGGCAAACTTATGACGATACATTATTTATTTTCTTAGAAAAGCATCAAGTGAAATTTCGTTATATTATTAGCTAGTCTACATATTAGTAGGCTTTTTCCGGATAGCATGGCAGGAAGAGAGAACCTGGAGCTAAGACTCTCTGTATTCCGTTGTCAAAGTATTACGCATTGCTCCACGGCGAAACTCACCGCCACCCTTTGATTTTCTAGAGAAATCGAACCCGTTACCGTTCATAATTTATCACACAACACGACACTCAACACCGAACCGTTACAAAGATAATGTAAAACAAACGACGACATAATAAACGAAAACATAAAATTTTAAAACGCACATACTGTACGTATATTATTTTTTATGTATAGAATATTGAATTTTTCATACAGCCGCTCGCTCAGCTGTGACAAAGCTACGCATTGCGAAAAATGATGCTGGATATACCGTAGGTAGTTTATTCATTATTTAACTTTCATATATAACATATAGAAACATGACATTTTATTATATTTTATATACCTACCTGTATATAATCGAAGCCAGTCGTGGTGCAGGGGGACAAGTGTGCTGTACTGTAAGCGAGACAGGTTGTAGGTTCGAGCCCCACTCGAAGAAATAAAATATTTAATTAAATTTATATTCTCATTTCATCGCTCTGGTGTCGAGGCAAAGCGCGGCGTGGAGTTCCGCCACTCAACATACAATGCTTCCAGAACTTAGCGGAAAGTGGGGAACGTAAATGTTTTATTAGGAACGAAGTGAAATATTTAAAATTATTATAATTTTTCCCCACTCCTTTAAACAAACGGCAGCGTTTTGTAAATTAACTGGGGAACGGAGTATTTTGACACTATGTCCCGTCTAAAAAAAGCAAAATTAAACATTCTCCTAAGAATTTAGAAAGCTGTTTTCTTGAGGCCAATTGTAGTACAGATGCACAACTGTATGACTGTAAACGTGACTAGTTGTGGGTTCGATCCTCACTCGGGAAATAAAATGCTTACTTAAATTTATATTTTCATTTCTGGTGTCGAGGCAAAAAGCGGCGTTGTGTTCCGCCACACAAAACACAGTGCCTCCAGAATTCAGTGGAAAATGAAAAACGGGTTGTCTAGATATATTTATTTAACTTATAACAACAAGACAAAGTTAGCTATATACATATATTATATTTAAGGCGTGTATTCAGAAACTATTTACTATAAACTACTAAGTAAACATTATAGCCCATGAACAGTAGTGTAGTAATGTCTGTTAATTTACGATAGCGTTAAACGTGAAAGTAAACAACGATAAACATAGCAGTAATGGCGGAAGAACTTGGACAAGACTGAATAGCTATAATAACGTCGCCTTTCTGATTATTCCTACTTTATTTTATATTGATAGTATTATTTTTATCTTTATATTTGTATAGCTTTTATGTGCTTATGAGTTACAAATGTTGAACACCAGATTGTTGTCCATTTAAAGATGGTGTGTTGGGTTGCGGAACACAACGCCATGCGTTGTTTAAATAATTGTCTTTGCGTGGATTTTGAAGATATAGTTTTGTCATATCATATTAACATGAAGCAAAAATTTGACGATAATTAGAGAAAGAGTGCAGAATATATATTTAAAAAAAATACATAATATATTAAACAATAAATATATCACACACTACCATAACATGTGTGACAATATACACTTCAGTATAAGCATTCACGTTGCTATGCCAACGCGTATTGTACGTTTCAATTGGCACATCAAGGTCATGCATAAACTGGAAACTAGTAATTTTCGTATAAGCCTTACTCATTTGTATAATTTGATTGTAAAATAAGTCCCAGTTGCGGCGCAGTGGCACAAAGTATTTATTATTTATAGTATTTATTGTATTTATTAACATTTATATTTTCATTTCTTCGCTCTGGTGTCGAGGCAAAGCACGGCGTTGAGCTCCGCCACACGGCGGAAAATGAGGAACGGAGTGTCTTAACGCTAGGTTCCCTCTGCTTACTCTGCTATAAGCGGGATACAACGTGAAGCTGATAAAAAAAAATATTATATTAAAATAATAACGTAATTAAAGGTATAAGAGAAGAAACAAGAACATAATGTAACACTAGTATTATTGGAAACACACCCCAGCAAATACAATGAAGTATGGTAAAGTGATTACGGGGGTTCCCCTCGACCGCGTCGAGACGTAACTTATTACTCTTGTAATTAGAGAGATACTTTCTGAAGGATAGTGATGTTTCACGCTTTGGAATGGACTTTTATTCTGGTAGTCTGGTAAAAATCAGAGGGTATGTAGTTTTACTTTATTTATTTACTTTCCAATTGTTTACTTAGAAAGTAAATAAATCAGCTTCACTCTGTATTTAGCATAAAGCAGGGTAGGCAGAGGGAATCTAGTGTTAAGACACTTACCACTTTGAGTGGCGAAACTCAACCCCGCAAGTAGTGCTTAAATGTTATAAATTATTGATAAAATATAATATTATTTTTCCTCTCTAAGAACTTGAAGAGATAGATAAATTGAGGCCGTCGTGGCTCACAGCATCTCAATGTAAATACGACGGTTATAGTTTCGAGTCTCACTACCGCAGGTATGAATTGTTTTCGATTCTTGCTTTTGGTAACAACACAAAACAGCTGTGTAAGCAGAGTTAACCTAGTGTTAAGGCAGTGTGTTCCTCACTTTCCGCCGAATTCTGGAGGCATTTCGAGGCGGAACTCGACGCCGCGCTTTGCCTCGATGCTAGAACGAAGAAATGGAAATATAAATTTAAATAAATATTTCATTTCCTCGAGTGGTGATCGAATCCACAACCAGTCGCGTTTACTTACACTTGCGCCACCACTGGCCTATGCATCTATTTTCTTGTTGGTTATTATTTTGAAACATATACAATCTTCTGTAAAAAAAAATTTGGTCAGTAAGTGTTGAACGGAGTATCCTAGCCCTGTGATACAGAGTTCAGTTATTTTTCTATTCTTTTTAAAGGAACACATATGATAAATATAACTTGTACTGCCAACATAACACATAATTCGGCGTTAAGTTCTGCCACTCAACACGCAATGCCTCCAGAATTCGGCAGAAAGTGCGGAACGAAGTGTCTTATCACTACGTTCCCTCTGCCTACCCCGCTGTATGCAGGATACAGTGTGAAGTTAAAAAAAATAAAAATAAATAAACACATCACAATAACGATTATGTTATCCATCCATCAATCTCATACATTACAAACAAAAAAAGGTGTCCCTAAATTTATTCTTATCAAACGCATAAATATTTATTATCAAATTTCTGTTATCAGGAGCCCTATTATGCCTTAAATGTTTAAAGAACAACCTCGAATTATTATTGTCGGTGGAGATAAAAAGCCCGACGTGGCGCAAGAGTGTGACTGTAACGCGATGGTTGTAGGTTCGATCCCCACTCGAGGGGAATGGATTATTATTTATTAATATTTTAATTTCTTCGTCCTTTCGTGTAGTTCCGCCACTTAACATGCAATACTTCGAAAAATTCGGCGGCAAAATGCGGAGTGTTTTAACCCTAGGGTCCTTTTACGTACCCTGCTATAAGCGGGATACAGCGTGAAGCTGATTTTTTTTAGATAAAAAGACTTATGTACATAAAAATCTTATCAACCCGTAAATAGGTAGCGTTTTCGCATAATATGAAAATAAACATTCAAACAAACGATATTGCTGAACATAAAGATATATATACGGCGATTATATAGTGGCTTTTGTCTTGACTGTTATGGTTATTTGTTTGAGAATAGTGACCTATAGGTACTGATATTATAAGGCTGAAGTGTTTGTTTGGTTGAACGAGCTGATCTCTAGAATTACTGGTTCGTATTTATATAAATTTATTGGAGATGGCTATAGCGTATATTGTATCCTGTTTATCATTTCGATGTTATCTGCTGTACCTGCGTTCAGAAGTATCACGGTCACAAAAAAGTTCTTATTTTTTTCCATTTTACCACAGAGGCTAAGCCGTAGTTGTGGATTCAAATTTCTACCAGCAAAATAATATTAATAATCCCAATATTTAAATAAATAAATCAATTTATTTAAATTTATATATTCATTTATTCGCTCTGGGAACGACACAAAGCGCGGTGTTAAGTTCCGCCACTCAACACGCTTACAGAATTCGGCGAAAAATGGGGAACGGAGTGTCTCAACGCTAGGTTCTCTCTGTCTATCCAGCTGTGGGCGAGCAACAGCGTGAACCTTAATATTTAAAAATATTTTCTTATATTTATTAAATAAATCCGCGATTAATATTTTTCAAAGGAAGTAGCAGACAGAGTGAGTAAGTTATTTGTCATTTAAGTCACTGTATTATTTAATGTAAGAGTAAAAGCTGTTTATTTTAGAAATATTGTAAAAAGAATATATAAAAAAAGTAATCATCAAAATATCTATGTAGTAATGATTTATAATTGGTTACAAAATAAAATACATTGCAAAGACAACCTCCTCTTTTTTTAACTCGATTAAAAACCACTCTTTCAAGTAACATAAATTAATATTTTAAAGAAAATCGAACTGGTAACTACCGTACAAGTGCAGACAAATAGATCCTTACTATGTCACGACCATATATAGCAGGATGAGCTTAGTATATAATGCGATTATTAATATCAGCCCGGCTCAGAAACGTGTGGGTATTTGTTAAATATTCATACCCTAAATACATTAGGGTATCCGGGCTTACGTAACCAGTTAAGTTATGGACGTTTTGCTGCGGGGTCCAGGTTTTTGACCTATTTTCAAATCTATNATATTTCCATTTCTTCGCTCTGGTGTCGAGGTTAAGCGCGGCGTTGAGTTCTGCCACTCAACACGCAATGCCTCCAGAATTCGGCAGAAAGTGGGGAACGGTGTGACTTAACACTAGGTTCCCTCTGCCTACCCTGCTGTGTGCGGGATACAGCGTGAAGCTAATTAAACCTCAATATAGGTGTCTAATGAAAGGACTTTATTACTAGAAAAAAGCTCATTCTGAAAAAAATTAATAAAAAATATTTTTAAGTTAAACATTTTATTACAATAAAAATAATGTAGGTAATGTTTAGTACAAGCTAAAAGCTTCGGTAAGTCCTAGCTACCAGATCGCACCGATCTTCTCATCAATCTGGGGTATTGATCAGACAAATAATAAAAACGTTGGGCGTTGCGTACCTAGAGTTAATATATGATAGTTTCACGCAATTTATAGTGGAAATAAATCTATACAGTAGGCGTTGAGTTACGTCACTCATTACAACGAA
Source organism: Heliconius hermathena (assembly GCA_013403705.1). Lineage (NCBI taxonomy): Eukaryota > Metazoa > Arthropoda > Insecta > Lepidoptera > Nymphalidae > Heliconius > Heliconius hermathena. The sequence continues at coordinate 73,698 of JAAIXJ010001854.1, read as the reverse complement.
CGGTTTGTCCTGATATTTATATAATAGATAAAGGGAACTAAGGTAATTAAAAAGATAATAAACATACATAACTAGTGTATAAAAAGGTATTTTTCAAATTTATGACATTATTTTTACCGTTCTTTACAATTAATATTTCACTAACAATTTAGACCATAGGCTATTTCACCTAACCTTGGCCCATTTGCTTACCTGGATTGGACCCAATATACGGAAACCGGGGATCTCTTACATGAATTTATTATAACCGAACCCTACAACGGTCAAACTGTGCAGAAAATGTAGGTAGAAGTACTTTATTATTATCTGTGGGTACTAAAAAATTTTGTTATTTTGTTATTTTGGCTAACTTGATTAGAATTTAGTTGCAATTTTTATTTTTATATATTTTTTTTGAGTTAATATCATTGTGATCTACAATAAACATTGTCATATCTTTTAAAAATTTATGTATGTCTAATATCTAAACTAAAACTCTAAACTCGCTTGATCAATTTTCATGATCCAGAGGAAAATCAGGAGAAAATTTTCTTAGAATAGCCGGTGAGATTTATTTTTACTAAATATAAGAAACTGGAGAAATGACGAAATAGTTTTTAAGTAGTAGTATATTTTTAGTTTTACAGCGGTATCTACCTAGTATCACTCCGTTTCTTATTAAGTCACTTATGTTTCCCATTTTCCGCTGAAATCTAGAAAGATTGTTGAGCGGCGGAGCTCAAAGCCGTGCCTTGCTTCGTTACTAGAGCATGAAAAAGAAAATATTCAATATGTCACTCCCCCGAATGGAAATCGAGCTCACAACCGTCGCGTTTACAGCCTTTATTTATGTAATATTTTGTAAAACTGTTAATTATTTATATTTCCTCCTTTAAGAATGAAACCCGTAACCTGAAAAAGCTTCTTCACATGTGCGAGGCGTCCACATTAGTAGTTATTCGGAAATAAGAGCATCAAGCTTAGGAAGATCTTCGCTGGTTTCCATGGTAACAGGCAAGGTTAACAATTATGCCAAATGATCCCTTAGAGCGACCTCTCTTTAATGAAACCAGCTAACAACACAGTCGTTTGTAGTAGTTTAGTGTAATATCCACTTGAATCCACGTAGGTCATCTAACTAATTAAGGTAAATTTACCTGAGTAAATCATTTTTATCAGTTTTAAAGTGTTAATCCACACTTAGGAAAGAAAAATACTTATTTTACAATATGTTTTCTAAAATAAGTATTTTTGAATAAATCACTTTGTCAATTTTCACGATTATCGACTACATACATTTTTGGTCGATATTGCAACTTAAATCTAAGTTATCTTACCTTAACGTAAACTTAAATAGCACAATATTTTCGTTCTTGTTTTATGTTCACCGTTTTTATTGTTGTTTATTGGTTGATGGATAAAAAAATGGAAAATTGGGATAGGAATCGAATTCACAGTCGTGGCGCATAGGCACAAAGTATGACTAAAAACGCGAAAGATTGTGGGTATGATTACCGCACGGGTAAATTAAATATTTAAAATTTCCATTTTTTTCGCTCTGGTTTCGAGGTAAAGCTCGGCGTTTACCAGAAAACAGAATTGGCCATGTGATTTTTAAAAAAATATATGTAACGCACAAACTGCTTACTGGACCACGAAGGTATACATCTTTTAATTCGCATTAACATAAATTAAAAACTAAATCAGCTTCACGCTGTATCCCGCACACAGCAGGGTAGGCAGAGGGAACCTAGTGTTAAGACACTCCGTTCCCCACTCCGTTTCTGCCGAATTCTGGAGGCATTGAGTGTCGAGTGGCAGAGCTCAACGCCGCAGTTTGCTTCGACACCAGAGCGAAGAAATGGAAATATAAATTAAAGTAAATATTTCATCTCCTCGAGTGGGGATCGAACCCACAACCGGTCGGTTTTACAGTCACACTCCGTGCCGCTGCCACACGCTGGCCTCTATTTCAGTTAATTCGCATTAACATCTGATTTCGAATTAGGGAGAATCTCGAAAATCACTGACAGAGTTCCTGGTAACAGTGAAGGTTACTCCAAATGACCCCTTAGGGCGACCCCTCTTTAATGAAAGCAGCAAACAACGCTCTCGTCTCCGTATTTTTGTTTGAGAGCAACTCGAGTCCATGTCAGTTTCGTCATTCATAATATTTTAAAATGAAAGTGAAAAAGGTAGGTAAGTACGTATAGTTAAGAAGGACTTTTTACGTATTGGCTCTGTTTATGTTCTATAATGGTTTAATGCGGGGGATTTTTTTTGGGGAAGTTATTTTGTTACGAAGACAAAGCGCGGCGTTGAGTTGCGCCACTCAAAGTGAAATTTCTCGAAAATTTTACGAACAGTGTTGCCATTAGTCACTGGATAATGAGCCAAATTCTGTAAATGTTAAAATTTTACATACAGCGATGGTTTGACATTCGTCTAAAAATAATTGTTAAAAAGAATTATGTTTCTCCATATTTATTTAATAAGAAATACTGTTAGTTACTTCCAATTTATACAAAACATTTTTTTTGTATTTTTCAACACTGAAGAATTTTTATTTTTTTCTGCCAGGAATTTCTAGTTATTTTTTTTAAACCGAATTAAAAACTTTGAGTATATTATATTTATTTATATGTAGATGACATAGCATGTTTCTTGTATATATATCTAGAACTCGTTATGAGTTGCAAAAGAAAATATTACGAGGAATTCTGTAAGAGGATTCTAGATATATTTAACTTCTAATGAGTAAGTTGCGTTTATGTTCGAAGCTATAAAAAGTTTAAACTTACTATATGTTTATATGTTTTCTTTCATAGGCAGAAGGAACCTGAAAAGCCTTAACCTTAAGACACTCCGTTCCCATTAAGACACTTTCGTTCTCCACTTTCCGCATAATTTTGAATATTGCGAGTGGAATGGCGGATCTCAACGTCGAACCTTGCCTCGATTACCAGAACGTGAAAATGAAAATCCTAAATATTTAATTTCTTCAAATGGGAACCGAACCCACGACCACCTGCGCCACGACTGACCTCAATTTACTTAAACAAAAAGAAAGCGGGCGCTAGCTGCCAATAAAAAACCAATAGACACAAGGTAAGTTGGAAAAAATATATATAAAGCTTTTATTGAAATAAAAAAATAATAATTTTATTTTAATCTTTATAACAATAGACATAAGATTGAATGTTGTTTTATGTACATAAATGGTATATTGTGTACAGATTGTGCTTTTACTATTCAAGCATGAAGCATTGTGAGGAACGTAATCAGCTTCCTATAGATTATTATTATCGTTTTTAATACCTATTTGGCGATATTTTTCTTAACGGTTCAACGGTTTTGAAAATAATGTAAACAAAAATATAATATGTCGGGGCAAAAGTATTTTCGTATTTTGAATGTATTATTAGTAATCAAAAAACTCTTTGGCTGTACTGAATGTAACTGGCTGGTTTTAATACCATTAAGTGTGATTCTGAAGATGCAATAAATAAAAAAAAAAACTAGTTCCCGCCTTTTTAAATTGTTTTACAAGCAAGCAAAATGAACGCATGTGTCGAAGAAATTCGGTACACTTTAAAGTTTTGTTACAAAAAATATAAAAATGCGACGAACGCCGCTAATAAATTTTGTGCGGTTTATGAACCTAATACGGTATCAATAAGAGAAGCACAAATGCGGTTCAAGCGTTTCAAGTCTGGAAATTTTAGTGTGAAAGATGAGATTCGCTCTGGACGCCCTGTTACAGATAAAACCAGTGTCATCTTTGAGAAAGTGGAGTAAGATCGACATATCTACGACATTGCTGAAGAACTAGATGTTGATCATAAAACAGTTTAACATCATTTACGAAAGTCCTAATAAGAAAAACTTGACATATGGGTACCACATGACCTCACTGAGAGAAACCTAATGCAACGTGTTTCCATTTGCGATTCTTTGTTGAAACGTAACAATTCCGAATCATTTCTTACACAGTTGGTTAGGGGTGATGAAAAATGGGTGACTTACGATAATAATGTGCGAAAAAGATCATGCTCGAAACATGGACAATCCCCAGAGAGCGTGGCAAAGCCCGGCTTGACTCGGAACAAAGTGATGCTATGTGTATAGTGGGTTTGGAAAGGAATCGCTTTTGCTACCGGGTAATACATAAAAGAACACTGTGAACACTACCTATCGTATTTTTTTGTCAAATCAATTTTAATTAATTAATTTAATTAGCTTCACGCTGTATCCCGCACACAGCAGGGTAGAGAGGAAGCATAGTGTTAAGACACTCCGTTCCCCACTTTCTGCCGAATTCTGGAGGCATTTATCAAATCAAAATCTCAAAATTTCTACAGGAATGTGATCATGGCACTGCCTATAAGATGGCAACAAGTCATCAATCAAAACGGCACATACATATTATAAATAAATAAAAAAATATACCTACAAAAATATTTTCCTTTGTATGAAAATATTTTTGCCCCGACCATATATATTAATCGAAATTGTGGCAGAATTGTATAAGTAAGTTATTTTGTGTATCATTTAAGTTTAGCTTCAAGCTGTATTCTGCACAAAGCAGGGTAGACAGAGGGAACCTAGTGTTAAGACACTACGTTCCCGCTTTCTGCTGAATTCTGGAGGCATCGCGTGGATTAGGACGTATACATTTGTGGTTAAATCCTAAAAAATAATAGCCTTAAAAAAGAGCTAAGTTTTGTATAAAGCCCGCTGGTTCAAGTGAGTTATCCGATGCTTCAAAAGGCTTCTTTGCAAATTCAAGCTTTGCTTAGCCAAAGCTAAGCGAAGCTTGAATTTCAGAAAAAGCTCGAGACCTCCAATTTTTGTACGGAAACCTCGGTGGACGAGCCCAACTCGCACTTGTCCGATTTTTTTTAGATTTTCTCGAGTAAGAATTAAACCCAAAATCTATTGCGTTCACAACTCGCCTCAAATATAAACATAACATTTTTTATTTAATTTTACAGTATCTATATTATTATTTGTCTAGAACTTTTGAATAGAAAACATTTTACCTCAATAAAAAATCTATCAAATATTAATTTCGTACGTCAAGATATTTATAGCATTCTCTATATAGCCAGTTGAGGCCAGTCGTGGCGCAGCGGCATGAAGTGTGACTGTAAAACCGACTGGTTGTGGGTTCGACCCCCACTCGAGGAGATGAAATATTTACTTAAATTTATATTTCCATTTTCTTCGCTCTAGTATCGAGGTTAAGCGCGGCGTTGAGTTCTGCCACTCAACGCAATGCCTCCAGAATTCAGCAGAAAGTGGCGAACGGAGTGTTTTAACACTAAGTTCCCTCTGCCTACCCTGCTGTGTGCGAATACAGCGTGAAGCTGATAAAATAATATAGCCTCCAAGTAATTTATTATTCTTAAAGCAAATGTTATACTATGTTATATTTCAAACTAATCATGACAAGACGGATCTTATGTTTATTATTCATTGTTTATATTCAAAGGGGATGTTATATAAATATATTTTATTTTTATTTTATTTATACTAGTGGCTCCCGCGCGGTTTCGTTCACTTTTTATACGATTTTTTAATAAATCTGGGCGGTAGGTATTCGCGCTTAGTATGCGTGGTTTATTCCACGTAAATCCCAATCTCGTGTTATTTTATACAGCTCTAAAACATCCTTTATAATCCAATAGTCCAATGAAAGTCTCATTAAAATCGAGATGTTTCGGAGATAAGTGGACAATCAGAAAGACTGATAATAGTTTTAAAATCGTTAATTTAAACTATAGTATATAGCACTTGAAATGAAACATTTATTTTGCAATCACAGACAGACATTTATATTTTATTTATATGTATAAAAAATTGTATATTGCCAAATCGCCTTACTTTTCTATTCGTAGAATAAAATTTGTATGAGTCAGCAAAATTTCAAGGAGGAAAGGGAAACGCTTAGTTCTGGGACAATGAATGCTGATAAAGCTGTATACATCGGCTTTTTGTAGTGAAATAAATTATTGTTTATTGATTTTTAGGATGACGTACCTCAAAAAAAAAGAAAAACAGACCCTTTATTTATAGCTATATAAGTAGCTTATCACCAGAGATACTTCTCTTTATTCCTAGGATCATTTCGTTATTAGCCTCTGTCAAAACCATTTTTCTCAAAGATCTCTCTGAGAGTGGAGGTGCTAATTTGAAATTAACTTATCAGATAACCAGTCCCCAATAGATAAAGAAAAATATTACATTCTAAGTGTTTCCAAATTTGAAGTTGTTTTCACGACTCGTCGGTCTTCTAAACCACAAGAAGCGTGATGTTAGGTTCCACCACTCAACACACAATATACGTATATAAAAAGGGCAAAAAGTATATATATGGAGTGTAGTAGACAGAGAGAACCTAGTGTTAAAACACTAGGTTCTCTCTGTCTACTCTGCTTTAGCCCGAAGAAATCGTGATTCTTTTTTAGCGTCACGATGTGTCATGCACACAGTAGGATAGGCAAAGGGAACCTAGTTATACCCATTTTCCGGCCAAATTCTGAAGATATTGCAGGTTGAGCGGCGGAAATAATCGCTGCGCTTCACCTTAACACAAGAGCGAAGAAAATTGAAATATTAAAAGTTTGATTTCCTTGAGTGGGAATCGAACCCACAACCTGTCACCTTTACAATTACACTTTGTACCTACTCCTGCTTCACTACTGGCCACAAATTAAATAAATAAATAATAATATCAAAATCGAACCAAGAACGTAACCTATTATACCACACTTAAACTGTAAATGGATTTGAAGCCCTGTCTTAACTCCAACGGCTTCTTATTTATATTATATCATATAAGCAATTCACTTTGCCTCATATTGAGAAACGCAAGCACTTCACTCTGGCCGTATAATACGCCGCGCCCTACTTACTTCGTGCGGAGTTTATTTTTCTTGCATCATAACTTCCATTTTCATTTTCTTTTTAAAACACCATCAAAATTTATTTGGATTTAAATATATTGTAGCGTAAGTTTATAACGTAGTTTTAAATGTTTGGTTGAAATAGATTCTCTCTCTCTCTCTTTCTTGTTTTTTTTAAATAAGGAAGAACCAAATGACTAACTTTTATGCCTTCTGAGAAGGTAAGACAGGCTGTGCTCACCCCAGCACAGTCTGTTGCCCATTCAAAATTTATTATGCTGCTATTTTGAATGTAGATGAAGCTGAAAAACAGAATGTGAACTTGCTACCATTACAGTAAAAAAAATTCTATATTATTTGAGCATGTTGCGTCTGAACTAGCTATATTCATTATAGCCTATTTGGTTGGTCTCGCGCCAAGACTTCTAGTTTTTTTTGTAAATAAGAAAAAGGATTTCCTTAGCGTTAGGTAACGAATGTTGTAGCATTTTGTTGGTATTTTTTTATTCGTCTCCCATTTGGTAAACACAGGCGGAACTAAATGTCGTTTGTGAGTTGTGACATAATGTTCTTTCAAATCTTATCTTTTTTTCTATACTTTCTACTTTGAGGCCAGTCGTGGCGCAGCGGCACAAAGTGTGACTGTAAAACCGACTGGTTGTGGGTTCGATACCCACTCGAGGAGGTGAAATATTTACTTAAATTTATATTTCCATTTCTTCGCTCTGGTGTCGAGACAAAGCGCGGCGTTGAATTCTGCCACTCAACACGCATGCCTCCAGAATTCGGCAGAAAGTGGGGAANGTCTACTAAGAATAAAATTAATTGACCGAATAAAACTAGATACTATAAGAAGACAAACCAAACTGACAGATGTCACTTACTGTATTAAAAAATTAAAATGGAATTGGGCAGGCCACATGATTAGGAGTAAAAAGGATAAGTGGTCTAGGGATATAACAGAGTGGTGCCCGAGACAAAACAAAAGAAAGAAAGGGAGACAACGACGTCGATGGGAGGACGACCTTAGGAAAATAGCGGGCATTACTTGGACTAGACATGCGCAGGACCGTGCTCTGTGGCAAACTCTTGGGGAGGCCTATGCTGGGAAGCAAGACAACCTTCACGTGCTGGTGTCAGAAAATAGTTAAATATAAATAAATAAATAAATACATTAGGTTAAGCTATGTACTGTGTAAGATTGTTAATAAAGGCTATTATTATTATTATATTATTATTTAATATTTATAATAATAATTTAAAATAAATAATAATATTGGAAATAATTAATAATAAATTTGGAAATATAATTTCATATTATTAAAGAGGTATCAGCTCTGGAGATATTGCGTGCTGAATGGCGGAACTCAACGCCGCCCCTTGCTCCGACACCAGAGCGAAGAAATGTAGATATAATTTTTAAATAAATATGTCATTTCCTCGAGTGGGGATCGAACCCATAACCAGTCGGTTTACAGTGACACTTTGTACCCCTGCGCCACTATGGCTGGAATATAGATATTTAATATTATTAATATTATAATATCCAATATTAAAGGACGCTAATGTGGCGTCGTACTCTTATTAGGCTGTCCATTCTTCATTCGTTAATCGTATTGCTATAACTTATGAAATTTTCTTTTTTTTTTGCTTCACGCTATCTCACGCATTTAATGGAATAAGCAGAGATAACTAATTGGTAAGATACTCCGTTCTCTACGCAACGCTTGATTTTGGAGATGTGTTGAGTAACGAAACTTAACGCCGTGCTCTGCCTTGTTATTATAGCGAGAAAATAAATGAAAATGTTTAATTCCCCCAAGTTGGAATCAAAGCCGCGTTTTCAATCTGGCTGTGATGATGGCCTCCATGAAGTTTCCTAGTCCTCGTAACATGGAAATCACTTGTTTTGTGATTAGATCAAAATGTTGTATTTAAACAAATCTTGTTAGTTACATTTGTTATCTATCACATTAAAATAAAAAAATAAATAAAAAACGTATAAAAAAAATTAAGTAGCGGGATTTGAACTCGCGCTGTTTGGATATCGTCCAAGCGCTATAGCCACCTAAGATGTCCTTACTAAGCTCCGTCAAAATTCTTGCATTATATTTATGGTAAATATTTAAATTATGTTTATTTTTAAGTTTCAGTAGAAAATAAATATGCATAATACTATGTTAGAGACATAAGGTGTAAAACGGAAAGGAAAAATGTATCACAAATATTTTTAGCAATTTTTAATATAAGAATATCCTAAATATATTATTATGATATAATTTTTTTTATTACAATTTGAACGTCTTCAGTGGTCTTGCAGCGTCGTGGCAGGGCACAAAAGTGGAACTGTAAAGGGACAGATTTTGAGTGGGCGATTCCCACTTGAGAAAATAAAATATTTAATATTTTAATTTCTTCGCTCTGGTAATGAGGCAAAGTGCGGCGTTAAGTTCCGCCACGCAACTCAGAATGCCTCCAGAGTTTGGATGGAAGTGAGGTAGGCTTCCTCTGCCCATCCTACTATATGTAGGATACAACCTGAAGCTGATGAAAAGATCAAGACCAAATCAAAGAAATAAAATATTGAAAACTTTGAAATTGTCTACAGCAAGGTAGATCTTGTGTTCAGACACTCTTTTTCTGACAATCGTCCGTTCTCGTCTAGAAATTTGAGGAAAAAAAATCTCTTACACTTTTATAACCGTTTTACAATACTGTATATTGTATTTCATTATTAGATCCCATATTCCAAACTTTATTGCAGTAAATTGATAAGCGAAGCTAAAACATGAAGTAGGTCGCCTTGTACTAGTATAGAAAGTTTTGGGAACGCGCCAACCGTTTCGAATTAGAAACAGTACTCCGTTAGGTAAATTGATAAGGTGAGAACTATTCCATTCATTTATCTGTGTAGCATATTAATTTTATTAGATCGGATTCGTATAGGCTATATATATTTTTGTGATTGAGTAAACGCGACGCGGTTATGGGTTCGATTTCCACTCGAGGAAATCAAATATTTACTTAAATTTATAATTCCATTTCTTCGCTCTGGTGTCAAGATAAAGGGAGCATTGATTTCCACCACTCAATGCTTCCAGAATTGTGTTCTCTCTGTCCACCTGCTGTATTATTATTCTATTGATTTTACCAAAAAAAAAATTTTTTTCTTTGACTTTAAGACATATATCTAAATAACTTATGTAGTTCACAATTGCAATTGGATAAAATTGGCAGTATATGATTGAGCCTTAAAATCGTAATAAAATCTTGATATCACTAATTTCTCTACTTTCCACAAATTGATATAAATATTTCGTCCTAATTATTAGTCACAGCCGCTATCGTAGCATTGTGCAACAGTTGTGGGTTCGATTCCTATTCGGGGATTGAATTATTTTACATTTCCATGTTTTGTTAACGCGTGTTGATATGCGGAAACTCACGCCGCAAACCAAACAGACATCTTAAATATGGATGTGAAATATGGCGGATCTTTTCCAATAATAGCAATTTTACATACGTTGTCCAATGTCCATATATATATTAACAAAAGTAATAAAAATAAAATCAAATTTTACAATACATTTAAGTTCCCATATGACTTAATTTCCCACGAAACTGGGTAGGCCGAGAAAGCGTAGTGTCAAAACACTACATACCACTGGACAGACATTGAGGATTCATGACGGAACTCAACGCCGCCTTTGTCGGTAGCACAAAGAGCATGATAACGAAAATAATACATATAAAATTGTTCCTAAATTTATAAAATAATTTTATTTTGATATAATAAATCACATATAGCAATATGTATGTATGAAAACCATCCCGCATCCCCTGAGGGTGCGCGCTAATCCGAATTTCATTTAGAGCTTAACAAACAAACGCGTCAAATTTCCACACATTGTTTACATTATTTTAGCTTATGGATCCATATTCGATACTTTAATACTATTAAGCTTTTGGTATATTTTATTTTCTAGATCAACAAAATGAGTTAGGTAAAGTTAAATTTGAGTTAATTATTTTTAATAACCCAAGTGATTACATCGAAATGATTTAGAATAAGGGTATTATGACCCAGGACACAATCTAAGTACTCAAGGAATCTCTGATCTCAGGTACAACGGCTTGCATTCGAAACACACATCATTTTACTAGGGCAAAAATAATGTGTTTATACCGCATATAGCAGGCTAGGCTGAGGGAATATGGGAGTAGTGTTGTGATACTCCGTTCCCATTAATACACTTGTATTTTCCACTTTTCTGGAGGCATGGATGGCATGTTGAGTGATGCATATCAACGCCGCGCTTTACCTCGTTACCAGAACAAAAATAGATGAAAATATTAAATATTTAATTTCTTCGAGTGAGAATTGGCCNGGGTAGGCCGAGAAAGCGTAGTGTCAAAACACTACATACCACTGGACAGACATTGAGGATTCATGACGGAACTCAACGCCGCCTTTGTCGGTAGCACAAAGAGCATGATAACGAAAATAATACATATAAAATTGTTCCTAAATTTATAAAATAATTTTATTTTGATATAATAAATCACATATAGCAATATGTATGTATGAAAACCATCCCGCATCCCCTGAGGGTGCGCGCTAATCCGAATTTCATTTAGAGCTTAACAAACAAACGCGTCAAATTTCCACACATTGTTTACATTATTTTAGCTTATGGATCCATATTCGATACTTTAATACTATTAAGCTTTTGGTATATTTTATTTTCTAGATCAATAAAATGGGTTAAGTAAAGTTAAATTTGAGTTAATTATTTTTAATAACCCAAGTGATTACATCGAAATGTTTTAGAATAAGGGTATTATGACCCAGGACACAATCTAAGTACTCAAGGAATCTCTGATCTCTGATGAGGAGTACAACGGCTTGCATTCGAAACACACATCATTTTACCCTGTATACCGCATATAGCAGACTAGGCAGAGGGAATATGGGAACCTAGTGGTAAGACACTCCGTTCCCATTAAGGGTTTCCATTAAGACACTTTTATTTCCCACTTTTCTGGAGGCATTATGTGTTGAGTGATGTATATCAACGCCGCGCTTTACCTCGTTACCAGAACAAAGGGATGAAAATATTAAATATTTAATTTCTTCAAGTGAGAATTGAACCCACTACCTGTTGCATTGACAGTCACGCATCATCATACATCGAAACGATTAGAATGTTGTAATATTGGCCTCCAAGACAGATGGAATACCCAAAATAAAAACAGTATTAAAATCGAACTTGCAGTTTCTGAGATTAGCACATTCATTGAAACAAACTCTTCAGCTTCATATTATAATATAAAAATGTACATATTAAAAAAAATATATTGATTATTTAAATATTGTGAATATTGATTATTATGTATAATCTTATTCTAGATTCCCCATTTCTTTTAAGTTTATCTCAAAACCAATATACATAAATAGGTCAAGGCGTTTCGCGTATAAGAGATGTTATACATACATACATACACGCCAGCCAACAAAATAACTTCAATAATTCTACATAAAGAATATCGTACCCTACACATGTTAAACATAACACTTTTGGCTAATCGGTGCTACGAACATTTTCCTAAGATATTGGCTATATTCCAAATTAACAGAGGGATTTGTAGTGACAATAAATTTAAGTGAGCTGTTACTGTAATGTATATTTTGTACGGTCGTTGTGGCGCCGTGTGTTAAAGTCTGGAGGTGAACGGTGGATGTAGGTTTGATAAACACTCGAGGATTTGAATTATTTTCAAAATACGGTGTTGTGTTCCACCACTCAATATATAATACGGAAAGTAGAGGATGGAATCTTTGCACACTAGGTTTTCTTTAACAAATGTGCTATATAGAAAATCTTAATGTTGCTTTGGTGTTATGTCTTTCCAGAGCAAAAGATGAAAATTATTACGGTCTCATGAAGATAATGTAAATACGTAATTCTCGTTGAGGCCGTCGTAGTGCTACCTGGGTAATACGACGGTAGTGGGTACGAGCCCCACTCGAGGGAATGAATTATCATCCATGAATATTTTTATTTCTTAGCTCTGATGAAAAACAAAACCAAGGCAAAAGCGCGGTGTTTAGTTCCGCCACTCATTCTGTGAAAGACGGCAAACGGAGTGTTTTAGTACTAGGCGCCCGCTATCCGTTACTCCGCTATATGCGGAAGTGAAAAAAAAACTACATTCTCTCAAATAGAGATTATAATCTCGTTTACAGCCAGATGCTTTCCCACTGGGTTACGGTAGCCTTATACAGTGTATATCAGATAACATCCTAGGTAATGCCTTTATAATTCAAGATATATTTAAAACCTTAAATTTAAAATTTTACTCCCGAATTCTGTTCTTGTAATCCTAAATGCAATCTACATAATTATTACAAAAAAAAACAATATTCTCACGTAATTTAACGCTGAAAACCAACAATCGCTTTCAAACATAACCTACGTAAAATTAATATATTATTCTAAACCAAAAAGATTCTCAGGAAATAAACAAATCGTGTGAGTATTTCATTTCTATGTATTTTCACGCGTCCTCCGCCCCGCGGCGTCCGTGACCAGAATTCGGCCGAACGTTAAATATACAACAGTTTGACTGTGTTATGTAAATATACTAGCTTTTGACTGCGATTTCGCTTATTTTGTTGACGACTTAAATGGCTTTATCATTGATAAGTAATTTCAAAAGAAAATCAGGCCTATCGTGGCGCAAATGTACAAGTGCCACTGTTGACACGTGAGGTAGTGGGTGCGATTCCCACTCGAGTAAATGTAATATTTAATCGCTTTGGTAAACACGCAATACGCAATGCTTCCACAATTCGTTGGAAAATGGGTAACAGAAGTGCCTTAACGGAAACGGAGTGTCTTAATACTAGGGTCCCAGGTTCCCTCTGCTTATCCTCCTATGTGCTGAATATAGTACGAAGATAAAAAAAATGGTTTTAATATATATTTGACCAACCCGTTAATAGTTTCGCTTAACGAAATAAAATGACCCTAGCTCGGTGTAATTAAAAATGAAAGGTATAAACGCAAATCGCAATTTTCTACTATGTTGTTGTATAAATAGTTATTTCTACCAGATTCAGATGTTGGCCCTTTCGTTGGAATACGTTACTTAAATAACATTCATCGAAATAAATTTAAATTCATTATATTATATAAATATCGTCAGAGGCCAGTCGTGGCGCAGCGGGACAAAGTGTGACTGTAAAACCACTGGTTGTGGGTTCGATCTCCACTCGAGAAGATGAAATATTTATTTACATTTATATTTTCATTTCTTCGCTCTGTTGTCGAGGGGAAAGCGCGGCGTTGAGTTCCGCCACTCAACACGCAATGCTTCCAGAAATTGGAGGAAAGTGGGGAACGGAGCGTCTTAACGGTAGGTTCCCTCTGCCTACCCTGCTGTGGGCGGGATACAGCGTGAAGCTGAAAAAAAAATCTTTAGTTTGCTCAGTTTAAAATATGTATTTTCGGCCTGAACCGCTTTGGCTTTTATACTTGTAAAATATGAAAATACTTTTTGGTAGCATTAAATAATTTTTAAAAACTATAATATTTCTCGTATATTTTAAATGTGACGTGCTCTAAACTCAGACCATTTCTCACACACGGGATGCAGTAGTCATTTATAAAATGTTGCACCAGTAAAAATTAATGGGAACGGAGTGTCTTAACAATAGGTTCCCAGAGAGAATATGCCTACCTTTCTATATGCGGGATACAGCGTGAAGATACAAAATATTTTTTCAATATATATATTTGACCATCGCATATAATTAAAAATATAAAAATATTTTTCTGTAGTTTTTCTGAGGCCAATCGTGGTGCAGGTGCATAAAGTTTTATCGTAAAGGCGATTGGTAGTTGCTTCAGCCTCATACGAGAAAATAAAATATTTATCTTAATTTATATTTCCATTTCCTCTCTTTGGTGTCGAGGCAAAGCTCGGCGTTGAGTTCCGCCAATTAACATGCAAGTCCTCCAGAATTCGGCAGAAAGTGGGGAACAGTGTCTTAACACTAGGTTCCTTCTGCCCACCATGCTATGTGCGGGATACAGCGTGAAGCTGATAAATAAAGAAAACTATAGCATAAAATATATTTTTAAATCCATAATATTTCTTGTATATTTAAGCATGATGTGCGCTAAACTCAGAACATTTCTCATATACGGGATGTAGCAGTCATTTATAAAATGTTGCACCAGTTAAAATTAACCTTTAAGTGTTTCTGACATTGTTATAAATGGTTTAAACGTCTTCTAACGCTCGAAGTAAACTAGTGCCTTTTATTAATAATCCCTGAAAGTGACTGCTTTATTTTCCCATAGAATGTTTCGATATTTTCAAAATATGAGGGTTAGGTTCGCCCAACAGCAATGCGGTGAAACATTCAGCAGAAAGTGGAAAACGGAGTGTCTTATCACTAGGTTTTTCTCTGCCTACACCGCGTGTACGGGATACAGCGTGAAGCTGATTTATTAGGGTTACGTAAAAAAATCTCGTAAAAGTAAATGTTCATTAACATAGGTGTAATAATTCTTTCTACATGAAAGAATTTATACCCGACTGCGGCTAAGCTCAAAAGGGGGATTTTGTTTTTAGCGCGTATGTATGTATGTAAATATGTCCGTTTCTTTGTTACTTTGTATCTGTTAAACCAGATAAAAATAATACGTTCTTGGAATTGGCATTGATGGCTCGTTAATTTAGTTTAAGCAGTGAGGTTGGATCTATACCTATATTATATTCTCTTACTTTGGATTACATACATTATATTTCTCATTTGGTGCATCAATGACGAAATTACAGTTTGGTGTATGGGTTTGGCCATGTCGTTTTCTTAAATAAATGTAGAATTTTTTTTTTAAGAAATGAAGGAACCATAGACCTGAGTATATGATTCGAATTTCAACTCGATATTTCCAAGTGTTCCTGAGATAGAGGCTTTTGACCGACAGACAGATGGCTGGAAAACATAATGATTTTATAAGAGTTCTTTTTTTTCTTAAGAGGTCCGGAACTCTAACAGAAAAATATTTAAATAAATGCGGAAAGACAAATTGAAATTTTGACTGTGTCTCCTGCAATATTTCAAAAAGTCTAAGTAAGTAACTCGAGATTATGAAGTATTTAATAGTTTCATATCCTTGCTTTGATAACGAAGACTCCCAAGGGTTCCCGAGATCAGCGTGTTTAACTAAACAAGCCCTACAGCTTTATAATATTAGTACAGATACTTTACATTACAGACATTATGCAATTATTATGTATTAGTAACGTACATAATATTTTATATATTATATAATTTTTTAGCTTCACGCTGTATCTCGCACACAGCAGAATATTCAGATTGAACCTGGGAACGTAGTGTTAAAACACTCCCTTCCAATTATCACACTTCCCTTCCCCACTTTATGGAGTTATAGAGGATTTAGAATTATGGAGTGAGTCTTTGTATGTTAGTGGCGAAACTCAACGCCGTTCTTTGTCACCAGAGCGAGGAAAATGAAAATATGAAATTATATAATTAAAATTAAGATATATAATAAATACATATATTTATATAACTAATTAAACCGTTACAGTCATCCCAACACGCATCCCATTTGAAACGAACAATCAATTTATCACAGCGGGGCCACACTCTGCAAATGTGGCCCGAGACAATTTGAGCGCACTTGACGTCCGACGACCGTTTAGCGCGTTGTTACGCTAGAACGTGGGCATGGATTGCTTTTACGATATATTTATCTCTGTTTTGTTGTTTCCCTTTATTTAATACGTTTTTTAATTTTCACGCTGTATCCCGCACACAGTAGGGTAGGCAGGGAGCGTAGTGTTAAGACACTCACTGCCGAATTTTTCGAAACTTTGAAGCCAGGCTTTGTGTCTTAGTGCCAGAGTGGAAAAATGAAAATATGAATAAATTATAATTCATTCCCTCGAGTGGGAATCGAACTCACAACAGCACCTCTGCGTCACGACAGCCTCAACGGTTTTTATTGTATTCTGTATTGAGATGTTGGGTATGGAAATAGGATATTAAACTAAGCTCTTTTTGCTTAAGCATTTATTTACAGTAACAAAATTGGCTAGAATTTTAGAAAAAACAAAAATTAAAGCCTGGTACATAAAAAAAAAACAACGTTTATTCAAAAATATCAGTTTAAAGCTAAAGTTAAGCACAAAGGTGAAGATTAAAAAAAATATTAATATATACAGGATAGGCAGAAGAAACCTGGTAACCTAGTGTTAAGACACTCCGTGTCTATTATTATTAAGACACTACGGTTCCCCACTTTCCGATGACTTCTGAAGGCATCACGTGTTGAGTACTGGAAACTGTACCAACCTGTGTAACTAAAAATTTGATTTGTCATCTTGCTCCATTACCAGGGCAATATAATGGAAATAATAAATATTTCATTTCCTTTCTTTCACTGGGAATCGTATCCGAAACGTGTCACGTGTAAACGCGACAGGATACAGGATGAAATGAACATATAAAATGCCGTTTGAAGCCGTCGTGGCGCAGAAGCGCAATGGTTAGACTGTAGTGCGGCGGTTTTGGGTTCAATTCCAAGGAAATAAGTATTAAATATTTAAATTTCTTCACTCTGGTGTCGAGTTTCTCTAGAGTTCTGCGGAAAGTGAGGAACGAATGTGTTACCACTAGGTTCCCAGGTTCCGGACTGCCCACCCTGGTATGTGCACGATATAACGAGGAGCTAAAAAAAGGGAAACACTTAAAATACCCAACATACGTTTAAGGTATATATTCACATTTTACTGTTCCGTGATAAATTGTTGGGGCCATTTGCAACGAGACGGCAACGCGTATTCAGTACACCCTATTGATTGATTACACCGTCGTGCCTGCTTATGGTGCTTTGTTTTGTTTAATATGAAACTGGTTAGTTTAGGTTTTGGAACAGGTTCGATTCTGGTGATTAAAGAAATTATGGCCAGTTGTGGCGCAGGGGCGCAAGCGTGTGACTATAAACGTGAGAGGTTTAGAGTTCGATTCGAATTCGAGGAAATTAATAATTTAATATTTTTATTTTTTCGAAGCAGTAAGATAGGTAGGGGAGACCTCGATTGACCTTCGAAAACCTCCAGTATCAAAGATACTTGAGGAAGGTCACGTCATAACGTTGAGGAAGGGCACGTATAAAGAGCTTCATGATAGTGAACGAAGCGAAAGAGGTATGCAGAGACCGTAGCGTTTGGCGCTCCGTTACTTCTGGCTATCCCATTAGGGATACAGCTTAAAGGTAGTATAGTATTTGTTTTCTCACACTGGTAACAAGGCGGCATTGAGTTCCATCAAAATATCAGCGGAAAATGGAGAACGGAAGTGTCTGAATGTGGAACAGAGTGATTTAGCATTAGGTTTCCTGGTTTCTTCTGTCTATCTAGACACGTGAAGCTAAAAAAATATTATCTTCGACACCGTCGTGGCGCGTTAGAACAGCGACTGACAGTAGATATGACTGTTATACATTTAATCTTTAATGGGGGACTGATTTTTTTCTCTGATGGACAAAGCTCAGCGTCGAGTGCCACTCCTCATTACGTTATATTTTGATTTTTTTTCGAGACATTGCGTGTTAAGGAAGAGGAAGAAAAGTGGAGGGTTATAACACTAGATTCCCTCTGCTACGCGGGAAAATAATGTAAACTTGGTTGTTTACATAAAGAACAGCAACATTTTCCCGCGTAGCAGAGGGAACATTTATCATTTAAATTTAATATCGAAATGAAAATATGAAGAATAAAGAATTAGTGTTGAAGCAGTTGAATTTATGTTTTTCTAATGCTTCAGTTTTTAGTTTCCGCTCCTTTCGTGATATGTCGTCGTCGCTTAGCTTGCAGAAAATAACTCCGGACAAGTGCGATTCGGTCATCGAGGGTTCCGTATAAAAATCTGAGCTTAGCCAGAGCCCTTACATCTGGTACCTCACTTGAACTAGCGGCTTTAATACCAAATTTTGCCCTCCTTTTTAAGGCTATTATTTTTAAGGATTTAACCACAAATGATAGTTTTCACATTTTTTACTGAACTAGTGACCTTACCTTACCTTCTTGTAGAAGCTAGATGCCAACTAGATCTACGTCAACTGGAAATACCCTATGAATTTTGATTCCCTATATGGTTTGAGTTTCTACTCGATATCTCCAAGCGTTCTTGAGATCAGGGGCTCTTGACAGACAGGCAGATAGACAGACGGACGGACAACAAAGTGATCCTTTTTTTCCTTAAAAGTTATGGAACCCTAAAACATTTTTTTTTCTAGAAAGTCTAACATACTCGCAATTTAAACATACAACTGTTACCTAGCAATAATTTAATATAATATATTTAGTTTAGTTGAACCTTTTGTACTCACTGATACCTACACTAAACTAAATTTCGCTGATATTTACACACAGTCTTGTAACTTAGTATCTTACTCAGCACCGTCTTAGTACAGTAGCGTCGTCGTAAACAAACATTCACATATATCTACATATGTATGCATGTCTAGTGGTCTATATTTACCTTTGAGGCCAACGTGGACCAGGGGCTCAAGGGGCACTTTACCTACGGTGTGGGTTCGATCCCCCCTCGAAGGAATGAATTATTATTTATTTATTCATTAATATTTTAATTTCTTCGCTTTGGCAATATACCAAAAGTTCGATGTTGAGTTCTGCTACTCAACACGTAATATCTCGAAAAATACGAAAAGAAAAGTTGGAAAGTGGGGAACGGAGTGTTTTACATTAGGTTCCCTTTGCCTACTCTGGTGTGTGCGGGATACAGCGTGAAGCTGATTTGATTTAATTTATTTGATTTATCTGTTATTCTGTAACTTACCAGCGTATAAGATTACATTAAACCAAATCTAATTTGCAACGAGTCACTATGTATATAGACATATGTGGGATAGGTATATATATAAGCAATTTCCTGCCTTCGTGACTGGATGGTAAGTGAAATAGTAATACGATATATGTATATATATAACTTAATATGTTGGTAGTATGTAATTTGGACCACAGTGGCATAGTGGAAGAGCGTCGCGATAGTTGTGAGTTCGATTTGTATACAGGGCAATGATTGAAACTCATTTCTTTGCTCTGACAAGACTAACTGGAGCGTTGAGTTTCGTCACTCAATATGCAACGTCTCGGCTTAGAGTGGAAAGTGGAACACTATCCTGACACTAGATTTTCTCTGTCTACTCTGTTCTGTGGGAAATAACGTGAAATTGTTACTATAAAATAAATATTTTGATACAGCAAAATCAAATGTATGTACCATAAAAAATATTATGATTTTGTTGTTTTGATTTATGCCGTTATATTTTAGAGGCACATTTTTAAGCCCTGCCTGCCTGATCATATATAACACTTTTTGCATTAAGCTACTACTAGTTTTACTACTACTAGTTTTATAAAACTGAAGAATTTGTTTGGTTGAATGCGTTAATCTCAGGAACTATCGCTGCAAATTGAAAAAACATTTTGTATTATATTATATAATCCATTTACAGAGGTTAAATTGAAGTAAGCTATAAGGCTAAGTTACATCATGTTAATCATTTAGATGTACCCACTCCAGTCTAACTTACCACTGTCCTTAGAATGTGTGACGTCACCGTGGTAAAATGGAAATAACTAGAGTTATTTCTATTACCACGGAAGCGTAGTTTCCATTTTACTTAAGAGTGGTTTCCATTTTACAACGAAACCGCAAACCATAGCTAGTGATGAACACGATATGTAGCTTAAAACTGTTTGACCGGCGCCATTTCTAAAATTTTGAACTCTTTGGACCTCTCCAACGTGACTAATATATTACTCGCTCGAGTTTCATGAAAAGTTTAAGCGAATTTGTACGCCGTAGTTGTTTTTAACCTCTGCTAATTAGAGAGGTTGGAAAATATTTTCTTTTTTCTTCTGATTTAAATGTTTATTTCGTTTACGTCTGATATATGTTTTCGGTCATATTTGCATATTTTTATTAGATGTTTAGTATGTGTTGTATAACGGAGGCTGTCGGTTTGATTATTACTTGATGCATTTTTTTTATAGTCACGTCGTAGCCCGCACACAGCGGAGTGCAGAGGGAACTTAGTGTTAAGAAACTCCGTTCCCAATTGTCTGCCGAATTCTGGAGGTATTGTATTCTGAATGGCGAAACTCAACAGCCGCGGAGCAACACCAGAGCGAAGAAATGAAAATATTAAATATTTAATTTTCTGGAGTGGAATTAACCCGTTACCGTTCGTGGTTTACATAACGTTAATAACGAGTTCAATTTCCATTCAGTGAAAATCAAAATATTAAATATTTAATTTCCTGAATAAACAATCGCTATCTCGTAACAATCTTATTAAAAAAAATCAGCTTCACGATGTATCTCCCATACAGTAGGGTATGCAAAGGGAGACTAGTGTTAAGACACTCCGTTCTCCTCTTCCGGCACGCGAAATTTTTGAGGTATTGCGCGTTTTGTGGAGGAACTCAACGCCGGGCTTTTGCCTGTTACCAGAACGAAGAAATGAGAATATTAATAAATAATGATTTATTCTCTCGAGTGGGGATTGAACCCACAATCGTCGCGTTACAGTCACACCCTTGTTCTGCTGCGCCACGACGGCCTCCTCTCTGTATATCTTATTATTTATCATATAAAATTGAATTTAATTAAAAAAAAATTAATCTCTAATGGTAGAAAACATTCTAAATAGCTTCCAAGGTATCTTTAATTATTTCTAAATTGCACGGTTTATTTGTACTGAGGTTAGGCGAGGGCGAATATTTGGCGAGGCCCGCTGCTTATACCACGAGAAAATTGTTATTTCTTTGTAATTTAAAGCCAATAACTGTAAAAAAATTTAATACAAGGAATTAAGTAAGATTAAATGAAAAGTTATTCTGTGAAGGTTCCGTTGCTTACCTGTGAACTAAGAAACCTTAAAAGACGACAATAGCACCTAGTTATATCCGAACATTTTTTTTTCAGCTTCACGTTGTATCCCGCACACAGCAGGGTAGGCAGAGGGAACCTAGTGTTAAGACACTCCCCACTTCCGCCCGTTCCCCACTTTCCGCCGAATTGTGGAGGCATTGCGTGTAAAGTGGCGGAACTTAACGCCATTTCATCTCCTCAAGTGGGGTTGAAACCACAGCCAGTCACATTTTGTGCCCCTGCGTCACAACTGGCCTCAAAAATATTTAAAAACAAAAAAAAAAATTGTAAAAAAAAGTAAATTAAACATATATTATTATTTTATTTACTTTAAAGTAAACATTTATAATTAAAACTAATAATTTATTATTGATAATTATATTTCGCATTTTTTTAGTTTCACACATTTTCCAGCCTTTGCTGGAAAACTCTACTTTTAGAGTAGGCAGACGAAACCCAGTGCTACGATAAGTATCTTATCGTTCTCCACTTCGGCCCCATTGCGAAATTTGTCAATTCAAATCAAATTTTGAGAGTAACTCTGTTCCCACGAGAAGGGATCGAACCTACAGTCATCGTGCTTGCAGTTAGGCGATGTCCACAATCTAATACTATAACAATATATTTTTTTTTAAATAAGCACATCATAAAGAACGAAGAGACGTACGTACTCTTTGATAGTGACGATAAGTAAACACAAAATGATTTTCAATTTAATAAGCTTCAAATTTCTTCGAAACATGAATTTTAATGTTAAACTAGCAAGTGCCTGAAAAACACAGCTCACATGTTCACTACAGAAAGAAAACGAAAAAAAAAGACCTCACACCGATTTCATGCACTTGCGTAGTACTCGTGTAGTACAGAATTTTATAAAATACATCTTGGATGTATATTTTTAACAGATTTTGCTTTTATGTCAAGTATGAAGCTTAAAGAATTATTTTTTTTAGCATTACGCTGTATTACAAACATAGCAGAGCAGGCAGGGGGAACCTGGGAAGCTAATGTTACGACATTCTTGCCTTTCAGCTGAAATCTGGAGGCATTATATGTTGAGTGGCGGAACACAACGCCGCACTTTCTGTCATTAACAGAACAAGGAAATGAAATTATTAAATATATTATTTTTATAGGTATTAAAGAAAAAATCTTATAGACTCAAATTTATCCTTTCATATTGTGATGATATGTAGCCTTGTCGATTTAAATTGATGCTGAAGTGGAGACCTGGTGACCTGTAACACGGGTTTCGTACCTATCATAGGCACCAGCACCCACTTACTGTATTTACTACTTTTAATGTTGTGGTTGAAATAAAGAGTTTTTATTTAATTTTTTTATTTATTTAATTTCTCGTATACAGTTTTCCTACGCCACGACTACTGCGATTACTAAAATAGAAAATAGAACGCTATCCATCATTAAGTATCTATATGAAAATGGTTGTAAGTAATATCTTGGTTGATATTTTTATCTAATTTAAATGTAAAAACAGCAGATTCACGCTTTTTCTCGCATAGGAAGAGGAACCTAGCATAGTGTCAAGCATAGTGTCAAGATACTCCGTCTTCTGCTTTCAGCCCTATGTCCAGATTTTGTATGTTAAATGTTAAAACTGTCAAATGTACATATTTGAGACCTTCATGGCGCATAATGATAATTTATATGCAACGGTACAAAGTATCTCTGTTTACTCTATTAGGCATGAAAAAGGGTAAAGCTACTTTTTAAAATTGTTTTTGTTTTATACATATTTTTTTGAAAGCATGCAATATTTTTTAAATTGTCCAGTTATGTAATGAGATGATGGGAGTGTTGGACTACTAGAATTTCTGCCCTCATAATAAAAATATGAGGCCAGGCGTGGTGCAGTGGCACAGTGGGTACACTGTAAAATCGAGGAGGTGAGCTGATTCGAGAAGAACTGAATCGAGGAGATGAGAAAAGCTGATTTTTTTTATTTAATTTAATAAAAATATATTTTAAGATTTATAGTGTATCCCTAATATAACAGGACCGGCCAAGGGAACCTGGGAACCTGGTGTTAAGACTCAACTACCACATTAAGACACTTCCATTCCCCATTTTCGGCTGAATTTTGGAATATAAGTATATAATATAAGAATATAATTTTGGAATATAATTAATATTATATTAAAAAAATAAAACTAAAAATGAATCAATCTATTTTTATTCCAATACATTTTTCTATAATTCAAACCAACTGTCGGACAAGTCACTGTCTAACGTCATGGTTGGATAGTTGTCAGAACTATACAGGCTTCTGTAAGGTGGTAAGTAGGTCGAGACTCAAGAAGCGTCCGCTCAGCGTGCCCTCTGATGAGGAGATTTGAACACCCATCTCAGTTTGACTAAAGAAAATGTTGCTCTACATTGTATGTTATTATATTAAATAAATCAGCTTCACGCTGTATCCCTCACATAGCAGGGTAGGCAGAGGGCCAAGTGTTAAGACACTCCGTTCCGCACTTTTCGGCGAGTTCTGAAGGTATTGCGTGTTACGTGGCAGAACTCAATGCCACGTTTTACCTCGACACTAGAGCGAAGAAATGAAAATATAAATGTAAATAAATATTTCATTCTCTCGAGTGAGGAGTTATTATTTATTAATTTTTATTTCTAATTTATTACATATGTTTGTTCATATCAAAATATTTTCTGGAATCCACGGCAAAAAATAAATAAAGTACATAATTTTTTTTATATATACTTATTTAAAACTGGTGGGCGCGCGCAGCTTCGCCCGCTTATTTGCACCCTTAGGGTGTGAATTCTAAAAAACTATGAAATACGTGTCCAATGAAATATTTTTAAGTCTCAATTTCAAATTTCATAAAAATCAGTGCTGTTTTAAAAACTTTTCCATACAAACTTTCAACCCCTATTTCATCCCTTTAGGGTTAAAACTTTTCAAAATCCCTTCTTAGTGGATATCCAAATTATGAAAATAATTATCTGTCCAAATATCACGTTTCTACCATCAGCAGTTACGGCTGTGCGTGCGTCTTACCTCAGTCAGTCAGGTACATGTCCTTTTATATATATAGATAAATAGAAGATAAA
The DNA here is from genome assembly GCA_013403705.1 of Heliconius hermathena. Classification (NCBI taxonomy): domain Eukaryota; kingdom Metazoa; phylum Arthropoda; class Insecta; order Lepidoptera; family Nymphalidae; genus Heliconius; species Heliconius hermathena. Next base: position 48,723 of record JAAIXJ010001854.1, on the reverse strand, counting down.
TATTCTACTTAGAGACTTTGAACCTAGTTCATAAAAATGTTTTAACACATTGTCTTCGTTGTTTCACCATTCATTTTAACTCGTATAAGAAAAAAGAACAACATTTCAAAAGAGGATTTTTTGTGAACAAAAACTGGCTTTTCATAAAAAAGTCGTCTCACTACAGTGTTATTGTTTGAATTACATACTGATATTTGAATGGAATTCTGTCTCATTAGGAAAATGAAATGCTGTAGTATTTTACTATTCGAATAATATAACTCTCGGCTTATTTAACGTTAACAATATGTTGTTTTTGATTTTAGTGAAATTTCTTGTTTCATATAGAATATGAAAAAGCTTTTGTAATGATAAGAATGTAACTTTGGGATATGTGTATATTTTCAGTTTTTAAACTTTTCTTGTCATTTCGAAATTGTGAAATTTAATAAAATATTAATTTTCTCTGTTGAAAAAAAATTGATCTCTGATAAGAGACTTCTTATTATATTCCAGAAAAAAAATAGCTTCAAGCTGTATCCCGCACATACCATCCCCACTTTTCGTCGAATTTTGGGAACAATGTGTGTTAAGTGGCGGAACACAACGCTTACCGTTACATATATGCTTGTGTCCATGAACCAGAACTAGTCTTGATAAAATATTGTTCATCGTTTTAAAAGTTGTTTAATTCTGCCTCTAAATTATATGTTACAGAAAGAGAAAGAGAAAGTTGGAACAAAAAAAATATTTAAAAGTTAAAATAATTATTTTTCTACCGTCTTTTAGCTACGACTTCACTCACGTAGTGTAATGGAAATAAATAAGAATTGTGACATGACTCAATTTAAGTACCGCAGGTATAGTAGTTACATTTATTTAATTTTTTTTAGTTGTAGTACAGGCTATAACTTTTCTCTATGAATAAAGTATCCAACACATGTTAACTATCCTATTCGAACCAGTAGTTCCTAAGAAGCGTGTTCATTCTAATAAATCCCTTAACTTCATAATATTATATAATACTAATACATACAATCCTGTTACAATTTTATAACAATTGATTTATATATTATATTATTAAAATAAAATTATATGTACATACGTACATATATTTTTTCAAAACAAATTAAATGAAAGAGTCAATATTTCTTGTCGTAGAATATTTTTTTATGGAATATAAATGTCTGATACTGCAATTACTTTGAAACCTATTTATGTATTCATAAAAGTAGAGCCATTTAAATAACTAAGCAGTACCACGATAAATTTATAATAGTTCTATTTCTTATGTATGATATTATTTTAAAATAAAAAAATGGTATAAATATATTTTTCTTATTACATAATAAACAAAAAAAATTGTAAACGTAACGTCTTTGTTAACAACACAACCTAAAAATACCTTAACTAAATACCAACCTATTTTAGCCGGGTTACATTCCACAGCTGCATATACCAGGGAGACTATTATAAGCGAAGCTTTCCAATCCATTATTGCACTTAAAAAAATTCACTTCTCAAATAAATATCACGTCTCATTCTCTACGTAGAGTTGGGTGCTACGCCGTAGACGACCGTCCGACGCAACGGCGCCCGGACTACTGAGCCACATCGGTTACATTTGGTTGTTATTGATTCTTTTAAATGTTATTTTTGATTATTTAAATTATAATAATTGTTATTTTGTTATATTTTTTGAATTGATTTTGAAATTTAATTTAGTTAATTTTATAATATATTAAAAATTTATTTACGAATTATAAAATTATTACGTTAAGCACATAAATTTAAAAATTAATATCACACTAATATGGCATATTATCATAATATTTGATGTTATTTATGTATTTTTCTTAGTCAGATTAAATAAAAGACTTTATTTTATTAGCATAGGATACGAGATATGTTGAGGTCGTCGTGACCCCGGTAGTATAAAAGTGTGACTGTAAGCGCGACAGTTGTGGGTTCGACTCTCACTCGGGGAAATAAAATATTTATTGTAATCATTTTTTTCACTCTGGTGATGGCGCACCGTTGAGTTATGTTATTGCATAACTCACCGGATAGTGGGGAACGGGAACGTAGCACTAGGTTCCGTTTTTCCACCAGATACAGCGTGAAAGTTACAGTTTATTCATATTTACTTGCACGTAACAGTGTGGGTTTAAATTTTAGTTTTTCCAAGCTACAGAGATGATGTACGCATTTCTACGTTCTATTTACATTATAGGCAGAGAGTGAGAAACGATTTTTTTTATTAATTTCTCTTACAATTAATATTTTGTTAGACATATAAATGAATAAACATTAATAAAACTAATGAATAAACACTTAAATTGAACTTCTCATTAACATACATTTTGCATTTTAAAATACGTGTTTGTGTAATATATTCTAATATATTATGTATTATACAAAAATGTATTTTAAAACTTGTTTTATAATATATTATATTTGTATACAAATATAAATAACGAACTTCCTTACTTCTCAACGTTATTTTATCATACAAAGAAAGTAAAACTAATAATAATAAAACAGTATAGAGTGTAACTATAATAATATCGATTTATTATCTGAGTTTGAATTTGCTTTTGATGTTATCTTTTACATTACTTCTTTTTTTTATTTTTTTTTAAAGTATGAAAGCTTTATCAGTGTAATCAAAATGGTAGGGTATATGGTAGGGTAACCTATATAAACCTACAGTTATAAAATTTGAAATGAAAACCTACATATATATGTAAATTAAATCAGCTTCACGCTGTATCCCGCACACAGCAGGGTAGGCAGAGGGAAGCTAGTGTCATAAGACACGCCGTTCCCCACTTTCTGCCGAATTCTAAAGGCATTGCGTGTTGAGTGGCAGAACTCAACGCCGCGCTTTTCCCTCGACACCAGAGCGAAGAAATGGAAATACAAATTTAAGTAAATATTTCATCTCCTCGAGTGGAGATCGAACCCACAACCAGTCGATTTTGCAGTCACATTTTGTGCCTCTGCACCACGACTGGCCTCAAAAAAATGATTACAAACTTATATTTGTTGTTCATTTCATATATTATAAAATGATTGCAAAGTGTAATAAATATAAATTTGTCAAATTTTACAAATTATACTTCCTGTTGATCGAAATCGTGAAATTGATACGGAAGCCCCACCGAGGCTTCCGTATCTGACTCGCACTTAACTGGTTTTTTAAAGAATATATTTGCAGTGCTTTTATATATTATATATTTATTAACTATTTTTTTATACTTCGGTAACCCTAAGGTATTACATTTTATTATTAACGTTGTTTCCATAAAGTTTTTTGATTGATTTGGAAATAAAAATATCCACTCTACATACTACATTAAATATTATGACGCCCCTACTCCGCACGGGGTAAAGCGTGTAGATAAAATAAATTTGTAAGGTATTCAAAGGGAACCTAATGTCAAGACTGTGAAGTGGGAAACGATACCCCTTTTTCGCTTAATTTTCAAAACATTGTATATTTAGGGTAGAACTTAACGCCGCATTTTGTCTTGTTACTAGGGCGAGAAAATGAAAATAGCTCATTCCCTCAAACGAGAATCAAACACACAACTGCTTCACTACATCATAATGCCTTGAACTTATTATTATAAAAGAAAATGAAATTATTATTATACAAGAAATTTGTTATAAAATATAGAATAATTTATTAATAATCTTAAAACATCTGAGGTCAAAAGCAATAAATGTTTTTGAATCTCAACATTATTTATTATCAAACAATATTAAAGCAATCGAAGAAACTTGTTTATTTTATAAATATAATTTACGATAACTTTTACTGTGTGTACTTAGTGTGTACTTACATAGACTTCGTTAGTTCAGTGATATTGATATTAACTTCGTGTACTTAGTTTTTGTAAATAAAATATAAGATTCGAATTCAGGCGTGGCGCAGGATCACAAAGGAGGTTGTAAATGCGAAAGGTTGCGGGTTCAAATCTCACTCGAGGAAATTAAATATTTAATATTTTCATTCCTTCGCTCTGGTAACGAGGCAAAGCGTGACATTGACTTCCGCTGAAAAGTTGAAAATTTGGTGAAAAGCGGGGAACGGGAGTCTCTTTATTTGAACGGAGTGTCTTAACACTTATTCCATCTGTCTATCTTGTTCCCTCTGTCTACTCTGATATATGCGGGATACAGTGTGAAGCTAAAAAAAATATGTATAAGATATTTGTAATAACGCCAATATAGCGTAGTGAGTCAGCGTATGACAATAAGTATGATAGTTGTGGGTTCGATTTCAACTCGAGGATATGATAATATTAGATGGGTAACCAGAGGAAACCTAGCGCAGTGACTCCGTCGTCTATGCACCGTCCAGTTTTCGAGACATTGCAAATAAAAAAAACGAAATATCTTTAAATCCTCTGTGGGGATCGAACTTGCAACCGTTAAGCCGCTTCACTTTCTCGCTCTGGTAAAGCAAAACTCGACTAGATCGTCTACATGATGGGAAGAAGTCGCCGTTTCTATATCTATCGCCGCCGGAAGCGGCGGTTGTTATAGAAATTTGGGTAATATGGCAGGAAGCCTTTACCTACTCTGGGAACCCTGCACGGCAAATATTATTAAGCGGTCAGTTAGAGTTGTCTTATTCACTTTAAAATGTGTCATGTGTCATACATAACTATTATTTATTTGACCACAGGGGTGAGCAATGGTTAATAAAAAAACAAGGTTCACGCTGTATCCCGCACACTACATGGTAGACAGAGGGAGAAAGTGGGTAACGGTGTGGCCTAGTGTTAAGACACACCGGTACCCAGAATCTGCCGAATTTTTGAGGTATTGCGTGCTGAGTGGCGGAACTCAAAGCCGCGCTTTGCCTCGACACCAGAGTGAAGAAATTATAATATGAATATTTTATTTCTTCGAGTGGGGATCAAACCCACAACCATCATGTTACAGTCACACCCTTGTGCCCCTGTGCCACGACGGCCTCTGATGTTTAATAAGATTTTTTTTTGAGCTTTACGCTGTGTCGCACATACAGCAGGCCAGGCAGAGGTTTAGTTAGTTAGATGTTAACTTAGTGATAAAAATAGATGTATTAAAATATTTATAAATAAGCATTTTTCTTGATGTACATCATATTTTTGTTAAATGCATCAGCCGTAGCGCAGAGGCACAAAGTGTGACTGTAAAATCAACTGGTTGTGGGTTCGATCCCCACTCAAAGAAATGAAACTTACACTTATACTTACAAAGGAGGCAAAGCGCGGCGTTCCGCCAATCAACACGCCATGCCTCCAGAACTCGGCGTAAAGCGGGCAACGGTGTGTCTCAACAGTAGGCTCCCTCTGCCTTGCAGTGTGCGGAATACAGCGTGAAGCTAATAATAAAAAAAACACTTTCTCAAATGTGAATGTGAAGAACGGCTATAATATAATTTATTTAATTATATCTTGAAATAAAATAATATTTTGTGTAGTTTATTTTAACAAAGGCTATAATTTAAGGTGGCATTCATTAAATGTGTTTCTAACAAGAACTGTTTTTTTAATAGTTTCATGCTATATCGTGTATTTCGAAAAGTAGGCAGTTATTAGTTATTTACCCTGCTTTACCTATCGTTTACTCAGTTTTTGAGAAATCGTGTATGGATTTGGAAAATATCATATCACACTTTGTCTTGTTACCAGAGAGAGAAACTGAAGATAATTCTTTCTCCAGAGTGTGAACAGAGCTTCAAGTTTACAATTAGATGCTGTATCGCTACGCCACGACACACGTTACTATTATTGAACAGTAAAATAATATCAAAATGAGTATTTTTTACGTATCTCGCACATATAAAGGTAGGCATAGAGAACTTATTAAGTTAAGACACTCCGTTCCCATTAAGATACTTCCGTTTCTAACTTTGCCGGAACTTAACGCCTCGTCAAGTCGTCACCAGCAAGGAAATGAAAGTAATTAATACTTCTTTAACCGAATGGGAAGAAACCTAGGATCTGTTGAGTTTACAAGCGCACGCTTGTGCTCCTGAGCCACGACTAGCCGCAATGTGTGATTTATTATATAGGCATTATTTCATTTTCCTATTTTATTATAACAAACTGCGGGAAAAACTAAAATCGAACCGTCTTTAAATACTAGGTTCCCTCTACCTTCACTACTATATACGAGAGATGCTTGAAGTAAAAAAAATGTACTCAATATCTTAAACAAGAAAATAATAAATAGTTCTATAAAGACATCGACTTTTGAAACTATTCTAATATACAGTTCCAACACAAATAGGTACTCGTATTGTTTGAAAAACAACTGCCGTCAGTTTCCATGGGGACCAAGTTGTGTTAACTAAATTATTATCAATCAAAATATGAAGTGGGGCTTCTTCATGTCAATATTATATTATAATTGACTACTGAAGTGGTGAAATAGCGTTTGACTGAAAGGCGAAGATTTGGGGTTCGATTCCCACTCGGAGGAACGAACGAATTTTGAAAAATGTATGGTAAGCAGGAAACAGAGTGTCTTCACTCCGGTTCCTTTCGCCTTGATTTACTCGAGTTACAGCGTGTAGTTAAATAATTTACAATTTTCTCTAAAATAATTAGATTCATCATATTTTTAGGGCTTAGTCCCTCAAAAGTAAAATACAGAACCCTTACAGGATCACTTTGTTGTCCGCACAAGCTTCCAAGTCAACGCAATCGGAAGATACGAACGTTAATGCATAGTTTTTGCTGCATTTTGTATGAATTTCGCCGCGTAGTTAAAATCTATAGGATACTTCCCGTAAACCTACAAAAATAAAATTTAGCAAGAAGTGAGCAACTTGCAGTGATAGAAATTTATAGATATGTCATAGAAAAAATCATTACAATCTTATAATAATAATTAATTTAACGCAAAACTAGGGCTAAACTAAATTTGTGAACTTTTATTAGTTGTACTTCCTGTTGACATACAAACCTGAAATTGGTACGGAACCCTCCATATGCGAGTCCTACTCACATTTGACTGTTTTTTTTAATTATCAAAAGCTTTTAAATTTCTAACTGATCTGAGAAATGAGAAACAATAAAGAATTCCTTTTACAGCAATATGTCTAGCCGATTTATTATGAAAGCTGTAATTAAATATGCGCAAGCTATTCAGGAGTTACTGCTGTGAACGTTCTTGTCAGCAATTTTTAATATTATAAACCCATTTTACCATTCTTTTGGGGTCCTCTAATTAGCCTGGGGGATGATTCTGAAGTCGAAAAGTAGTTGAAGCCCTCATTTTACGTTTGTGATATGTTATCTTTATTCATTTATTGGAGACGAGTGGCTCTCCTGCGGCTTCGCCCGCTTAAACTAATTACATGATTATTAATTTAATTAGCAAAATTGATTGATAACTAAAATGACTTCTAATATGATTTTTTATTACTTTAATCTATAATATTCTAATATTATTTTTTTACTACATTATCGTAATTTCATTCTTGAGTTCATTCAAATGACGATAACTTTTTTTTTAATAAACCGATTTTGATGATACAAACTTTAATTGTTAAGTTGAGTTGAAACAAAGCAATTGGTGAATTGGTTTTAAATAAATCGGTTGAGTACTTTCGGAGATTAGCGTGACCATACGTATCAGACAGACAGACAAGAAATTAAAAAAAAAACTTTTTGCTTTCTATTATTCTTTTTAAGTGTCCCTCTATCTATTTCAGACAAAATTACTAAAAGTACAGACAAAATATTTTTACTGTCTTATTATATATAGAGATATAAATTGCACAAAAAAAATAAGATAAAATAATTTTAAATTATAAGTCTAATAATAATGGGACGATGGGGGATACCTACTCGGGGGAATATTAATTAACACTAGGTTCCCTCTGTCGACCCCACTATAGGTGGGATTCAAATGTATATACATATGTATATATAAAATTGTTACAGTAAAAATCTTAATGCATACGCGATGATTGTGAATCCATTATTTAAATGATAGTTTAATTTTTTTTTGTCACGGTTCCGTAAATAACAATAAGGTATTTTTCTATAGAAAGTGTAAAAAATTATTTCCTTCGATGTAAAACCAAGAAAAATTCTCAAGAAGGGCTCTCTTTTACCTTTACATGGAATAAAAATATGAAAATGTTACAAAAATAGTAAGAGCCCAAAAATAAACTAGTGAATATTTTAACAACATAAAATATTCACTTATAATACTGCTCTAGCTACAAATATAATGTAGGAAGCTCCTATATATAAAATAGACGTGGGTTCAATTTCCATTTTATTATTGTTTCAATAAAAATATAAAAAAAATTCAAGGTCTGGCAAATATTGATAAAGTGTTTAAGCAGGAAAGTAAATATTTGGAGTATTTTTTAGCTTTACACTATATCAAGTATATTGCAAAGAAGGCTGAGGGAACCTACTGTTAAGACACACTTACTCACTAGTTTCCGATAATTTTCGAGACATTGCGTATTAAGTGGCGGAATTCAACACCGATCAATTGTCTTGTTACCAAAGCGATAATATTTCATTATATATTTAATATAAATATAAAATCAAATCAGCTTCACGCTGTATCCTGCATACAGCATGGTAGGCAGAGGGAACCTAGTGTTAAGACACTCCGTTCCCCACTTTCTGCCGAATTCTGGAGGCATTGCTAGAGCGAAGAAATGGAAATAATAATAATAAATAAATGGGGATCGAACCCACAACCAATCGGCTTTACAGTCACACTTCGTGCCGCTGCGCCACGACTGGCCTCAATAATAATATAAATATATTTATCAATTTTACGCTATATAAATAGCAAATTCTCCAAATAATGTCATTATAATATAAACTTATTCAGTTCACAATATTTTAAAACTCTTCATACACAAATAAGAAAACTAAAACTATTAATAAATCTTTCTAGAAGCAATTTTTCTTAAATTGCAATCTAATATCAAAACCACCGACACCCTGAATTGTAATCACAAAACACGTCACTAACAGATTATTGTCTAACTCAATCCAAAGTAACTCCCGTTGACATCAAATTTTAGCACCCCTATAAAGAGTCTTTACATCCAGGTCTACAGGGGTGGTAAAATGGAAATAAAATATATAAATGTTTTTATATAGAAGCACAGCGTCCTACTTCAAACGCAACAGTTGTGGGTTCGATTCCCAATTCGGCCACTCAATAAGCAATGTCTTGGAAATGATGTGGAAAGTGGAGGAGTGCCTTAACATTAATATAATCTTCTAGATTTTTAGATTAGCAGCAGTTATAAGAATAGATCAATAGCATTTAATGTTAAGACATTCGTACGCCCATTTCTTCCAAAAATTGAAACATTACATGTTGAGTGACGGAACTCTACGCCGCGCTTTGACGTATAAGCATATCTTCAGCTATGTGCATAAGTAAAAACCAAAAAAAACCTAGTAGAACGACGTAACTTATTATAAAACATGTTTGTCTAATGTTTTAATTTTGATGTAAGGTTTTTGAAAATATTTTTCTATTCTTAATTTACTTGAAAAAATATTCAATATTTAAGAAGATAAGTTAAAAATACGAAAAAAAATACCAAAATTTATATACTAAAAGGCCATCCCTGGCTTAAGATATAAAAATGCCTTTATATCCCACGTACAAACATAAGCGATATTAGATTATGCTATAGTGAGATGTATGTAACATATGTTTCAGGTTAAGTATACATAAAACGTAATGGAATCAAGCTGTGTGCGTATATGGAAAAAATCCACTTTTTGNTGCATCACCTGCACCTAAGGAGCAGCACTCCGTGGCATACCCGGCCGCCCGAGGTCAGACGTAAGACTACTTCCGAGGGACTTTCTATTCTCCTCCAAATCCGACTCATGAGTCTTGCATTGAACCTTGGTCGTTTAAGATGGGCCTCCCTCAGGAAACCGAAAATAATTAAATAATTTTCACATTAGTAATCTTAAGTGTTTTGCAAACATAGGTACATTATATGAATAATTCAGTAGTTAAAGCGGGCGAAGCCGCGCGCGGGTCGCTAGTAGAGATATAAATTGCATAAAAAAATAAGATAAAATAATTTTAAATTATAAGTCTAATAATAATTTACTGGCTCAGCGTAGAGTTCAGCCACTCAAAATTCGAAAAAGTGTTTTTTTTCATCATTTAAGTCAACGGAAACACACAGACAAACACAAAAAGTGGATTTTTTCCATATACGCACACAGCTTGATTCCATTACGTTTTATGTATACTTAACCTGAAACATATGTTACATACATCTCACTATAGCATAATCTAATATCGCTTATGTTTGTACGTGGGATATAAAGGCATTTTTATATCTTAAGCCAGGGATGGCCTTTTAGTATATTATTAATTTTGATATTTTTTTTCGTATTTTTAACTTATCTTCTTAAATATTGAATATTTTTTCAAGTAAATTAAGAATAGAAAAATATTTTCAAAAACCTTACATCAAAATTAAAACATTAGACAAACATGTTTTATAATAAGTTACGTCGTTCTACTAGGTTTTTTTTGGTTTTTACTTATGCACATAGCTAAAGATATGCTTATACGTCAAAGTGCGGCGTTGAGTTCCGTCACCCAATATGTAATGTCTCAATTTTTGGTAGAAATGGGCGTACCAAATGTCTTAACATTAAATTCTATAGATCTATTCTTATAACTGCTGCTAATCTAAAAATCTAGTAGATTATGCAATAGGAATTAATGTTAAAGCACTCTTCCATTTTCCACACCATTTCCAAGACATTGCTTATTGAGTGGCCGAATTGGGAATCGAACCCACAACTGTTGCGTTTGAAGTAGGACGCTGTGCTTCTATATAAAAACATTTATATATTTTATTTCCATTTTACCACCCCTGTAGACCTGGATGTAAAGACTCTTTATAGGGGTGCTAAAATTTGATGTCAACGGGAGTTACTTTGGATTGAGTTAGACAATAATCTGTTAGTGACGTGTTTTGTGATTACAATTCAGGGTGTCGGTGGTTTTGATATTAGATTGCAATTTAAGAAAAATTGCTTCTAGAAAGATTTATTAATAGTTTTAGTTTTCTTATTTGTGTATGAAGAGTTTTAAAATATTGTGAACTGAATAAGTTTATATTATAATGACATTATTTGGAGAATTTGCTATTTATATAGCGTAAAATTGATAAATATATTTATATTATTATTGAGGCCAGTCGTGGCGCAGCGGCACGAAGTGTGACTGTAAAGCCGATTGGTTGTGGGTTCGATCCCCATTTATTTATTATTATTATTTCCATTTCTTCGCTCAAGCAATGCCTCCAGAATTCGGCAGAAAGTGGGGAACGGAGTGTCTTAACACTAGGTTCCCTCTGCCTACCATGCTGTATGCGGGATNTTTCGTATTTTTAACTTATCTTCTTAAATATTGAATATTTTTTCAAGTAAATTAAAAATAGAAAAATATTTTCAAAAACCTTACATCAAAATTAAAACATTAGACAAACATGTTTTATAATAAGTTACGTCGTTCTACTAGGTTTTTTTTGGTTTTTACTTATGCACATAGCTAAAGATATGCTTATACGTCAAAGTGCGGCGTTGAGTTCCGTCACCCAATATGTAATGTCTCAATTTTTGGTAGAAATGGGCGTACCAAATGTCTTAACATTAAATTCTATAGATCTATTCTTATAACTGCTGCTAATCTAAAAATCTAGTAGATTATGCAATAGGAATTAATGTTAAAGCACTCTTCCATTTTCCACACCATTTCCAAGACATTGCTTATTGAGTGGCCGAATTGGGAATCGAACCCACAACTGTTGCGTTTGAAGTAGGACGCTGTGCTTCTATATAAAAACATTTATATATTTTATTTCCATTTTACCACCCCTGTAGACCTGGATGTAAAGACTCTTTATAGGGGTGCTAAAATTTGATGTCAACGGGAGTTACTTTGGATTGAGTTAGACAATAATCTGTTAGTGACGTGTTTTGTGATTACAATTCAGGGTGTCGGTGGTTTTGACGATAGATTGTATTGCAATTTAAGAAAAATAGCTTCTAGACAGATTTATTAATAGTTATAAATGAATATATAATAGAATAAAATTATATTATAATGAGGCCAGTCGTAGCGCAGCGGTGCGAAGTGTGACTGTTAAACAGATTGGTTGTGAGTTCGATCCCCACTCGAAGATAAAATATTTACTTAAATTTATATTTACATATCTTCGCTCTGGTGTCGAGGCAAAGCGCGACGTTGAGTTCTGCCACTCAACAGGCAATGCCTCTAGAATTCGGCAGAAAGTGGGGAACGGAGTGTCTTAACATTAGGTTCCCTCTGCCTACCCTGCTGTGTACGGGATACAGCGTGAAGCTGTATTTGGAGAATTTGCTATTTATACAGCGTAAAATTGTTGAAAAATATTTACATTATTCAATACTCTCTTGGCGTAATGAAATATTTTCATATTATCCCTTTGGTAACAAGACAATTGATCGGTGTTGAGTTCCGCCACTTAATACGCAATGTCTTGAAAATTATCAGAAACTAGTGAGTAAGTGTGTCTTAGCTGTAGGTTCCCTCTGCCTACTCTACTATACACGGGATATAGTGTAAAGCTAAAAAAATATTCCAAATATTTACTTTTCAACTTTCATATTTAAACACCTTATCAATATTTGTCAGACCTTTAAATTTTTTTTATATTATATCATTATTGAAACAATATTAAAATGGAAATTGAACCCACGTCTATTTTATATATAGGAGCTTCCTACATTATATTTGTAGCTAAAACAGTATTATAAGTGAATATTTTATGTTGTTAAAATATTCACTTGTTTATTTTTGGGCTCTTACTATTTTTGTAACATTTTTATATTTTTATTCCATGTAAAGGTAAAAGAGAGCCCTTCTTGAGAATTTTTCTTGGTTTTACATCGAGGGAAATAATTTTTTACACTTTCTCTAGAAAAATATCTTATTATTATTTACGGAACCGTGCCAAAAAAAATTAAACTATCATTTAAACAATGGATTCACAATCATCGCGTATGCATTAAGATTCTTACTGTAACAATTTTATATATATACATATGTATGTACATTTGAATCCCACCTATAGTGGGGTCGACAGAGAACCTAGTGGTAATTAATATTCCCCCGAGTAGGTATCCCCCATCGTCCCGTTTACACAGTCACACAATTATGCCGCCTGTGACTTGACGACCACAACACATATATAGATACATATGTTTAAATATATATTGAATAAAGTTCCCTAAAACATATTTCCTTGCTTATATATCAAGTATTAACAGCATCTTCATATAAACTTTCGACCTCGAACCCGTGGGAAAACTTCTATTTTCAGTTTAGATGTAGTTGCGTTTTCTCGTGAAATACCATTTCAGTGAATATCACACTTCCTAGATAGATAATGGAGTCTCTGAAATTATTTTTTCATGGACTTGGACTGTACTTACTACTACAAACAAAACATACAATATGGTTTTTTATGAGGCCGTTGAGGCACAAGAGTGATTGTAACGCGACGGTTGTGTGTTCGATTCGCACTCGAGGAAATTAATTATTATTTCTTAATATTTTTATTTCTTCTCTGTGGCATTACAGAAAGAGTACAGCGTTGAGTTCTGCCGTTTAGCACGCAATGCCTCGAAACGCGAAAGTGGGGAACAAAGTGGGGTACGGTTCCCCCTGCCTACAGTGCTGTGTGCGGGATAAATAATATTTTTTTATTTTATTTATATACATAAACAAAGTGATTGTTTTTCCTCTGTACAGAATTCTAAAGTACTTTTGATTGAAACCAGGGCATGTCAATTTCCTATAGATTAAGAAAAACAGACTAAACTACAAAAAAAATTTTTTTTTCAAGAATTAAAGAAAATGTGTATGTAATTAGGTGAGTAAAGTGCTATTTCGTAGAATTTAATGTCACGTTTTATAATTAAACCTGACCATACACTATATAATAAATATTTGATATTAAAGCCAGCGGGACAGCGCGGCGCGGCGTATGACTTTAAATGCGATAGTTGTAGCATCAGTGGGGTACTGTTAATGGGAACAAAGTGTCTTAACACTAGGTTCCCAGGTTCCGTCTGCTTACATTGCTAGGGTACAGCGAAAAGTGAAAAAAATCTGTAAATTTCAGATCCACTCATTCTGGTAAATGAATAAGACGAAAGCGGCGTTGAGTTTTGCCACTTTACATATGTCTTGAAAAGTAGACATAAACTGGAGAACGGAGTGTCTCCACACTACGTTCCTTTACGTGGAAGAGGCTTCCTACGAAGTAAGCCTCTCACCTTTTCCGGATTTCTATCATATAATTTTGTGGAAAATACAACGATTGAAATGGTTCAAGGAAGAATCAATACGTCTAAAGCCAGTTCAACACTGCCTTATAGAATGGATAGCGTTCACTAACAAACCCTTCTACATTGTCCACCTTTATCAAATTAATGTGTGTAACGAACTGAGTCAAGAGTCAAGACAACGCTTTGTAGATTTTTTTTAGCTTCACGCTGTATCACGTACTTAGTAGCAAGGTAAAAAGAAACCTGGGAGTCTAGTGTCAATACACGCCGTTCCCTTTCCGCTGAATTCAGGAGGCATTGCGTGTTAAGTGGCGGAACTCAACTCCGTGCCTTGCCACGTTACCAAAGCTAGGAAATTGAAAACATTAAATATTTTTACATTTCCTCGAGTAGAATTCAAACATATAACCTATTGGATTTACAAATTTTTCATATTACATGTAATTGAAAAAAAAATGGACATTTTAATCTATTTTTAGTTTATTAGATATAATAAACAATAAAATAATAAAATTCGATCATGAGCACTTCTTAAAAGGTAAACTTTCCACACCTTAGTAAGTCAGTTCCTATTTATAAATAACTTAAGTTTTAACCAACGCAATTAAACAGTTACTTTGAAGCAATTTTTATTGATATGTTTTTTAATTTATGTAATGGAAATTTATACAAAATAGTGAAAACTGCATTTAAATCAATTAAGCCAGTTCTGAGATTATAATGCACAAGCAAACAGACAAACTGACAAACAGTGAAAAAATTATGTTTTGAATTCTATTACTATTCTTTATTCTTTCTTCTAAGTTCTTTATTCTTATATATCGTCCATGTACAGACAACGATCAGTTCCAATTCTGTTATACTAAAGATGTTTTACTCCACGCGGCCTGTTTAAACATTGTGCAGTGCTAAACTCCACCATCCATCGAATAACAGAGAAAGCAGAGGGAACCTAATGCTAAGACAATCAGTTTACCACTTTCCACCAAATTTGGAAGGAGTTAAGTGGCGGAACTCAACCCACATCCTTATCAACCACACCCTAGAAAAGAATAGCTTATAGTAAGACGCTAAACCACTGCGCCACGACGGCCTCTAAGATACAAATTTAATATATTTCATATATCTATATGTACATAATAAAACTTGTACCCATATTTCCTTACCCGACGACGGCATATAATGTATTTTTATTGCGTTATAACTTTCACCGTATCAAAGACTTCCAGACTTACTGCGGAACATTCTCATGTGTAATGCCTATATATTGTAATAAAATATGAATAGATATATTTTTTTGTATATTTTTTGTTTTATATTATAGATTTTATATAATATTAAGATTTTTTGTAGTATGAGAGATGGAAAAGTCTAGGTTGGCCTTCGAGAACACGGAATTGATGTGCTGAAGGAAGGTCAGTTAAAACATCAGGACTCTCCGGAGGGAATACGAAGAGGTTGGTGTCAGTTACCAAGGCAAATATGTATTTAAAAACCTTATAAGAGCGATAAAATTTTAATTATAAATCATAAATCAGCTTCACTTTGTATCCCGCACACAGCAGTGTAAACAAGGGAACTAGTTTTAAGACACTCCGTTCCCCACTTTCTACTGAATTCTGAAGGCATTGCGTGTTGAGTGGCAAAACTCAACGCCGCGCTTTGTCTCGATACCAGAGCGAAGAAATATTTCATCTCCTCGAGTGAGCATGGAACCCACAACCAGTCACGACTGGCATCAAATTAAAACATATAAAATTCATAGGGTGTTTCCGGTTGACCTAGAATTATGAAATTTGGGAGCTAGCATCTACAGGTAGTACTAGTTCAAGAAAAAATCTATAAACTATAGATTTGTGGTGAAATCCTAAAAAATAATAGCTTTAAAAGGGGGTAAAATTTGATATTAAAGCCGCTAGTTTAAGTAAGGTATCAGATGAAAGAGGTCCGAGTAAGTTAAGCCTGAATTACAGAAAAAACTCGAGATCTCCAATTTTTGTTCGGAACCCTCAGTGAGCGAGCCCGACTCGTGCTTGTCCTGTTTTTTCTGTTTTCAAATTCTTTTACTGCTCCCTCCTATAACCAAAGAAATCTCTTAAAATTGTATTATTATTTCTATTTCTTCAAATAAAACATTATTTACGATTCTTGGTAGGTTTACAACTGTCATATATATTTAAGAGGCTAGATTTACTACCAGCTATTGCTCAAGGTTACTAAATGAAACGTAGAACAAGTTTTTACTACCTTTTCTAATAGGCATTTTACTATTGGCAACAGTTTGCTTGATACTTAGCTGTTATTGGTCATTATGTATTTTACGTGTGTGTACGAGCGCGGCGTTAAGTTTCGCAGCTCGAAAATTGGGCGGAGAGTGTGGAACAGAATGTCTTAATACTAGGTTGCCTCTGTCTACTAGTATTTGAGAGAAAAATTAAAAGCTTTAAATGTAATGGTTTATGTATAGTTGTGTTTTAGTTTTCTAAGTTGTAAATAAGAATTTCTGGGAATTGTATTATAAAATTATTTTGATAATGCTTCTATATATTTAAGAAAACTTTTTCCATAACTTCTTCTTAGATTATTTATGGATATTGATTGAAAATATAATAATATACTCTTAATAAAAAATATTATATTATATTTTAAATAAATTAGGTCTTATTAGGTAGATCTTATCGTTGTTCTATGCCTTTTTACCAGAGCAAGAAAGTTAAAATATCAAATATTTCATTTCCCCGAATGAGAATCGAATCCAAAACCGTCGCGTTTAGAGTCACAGTTTGTGTCTCTGCGCCTCGACTGGCCTCAAATAGCCTTTATCTTTATATTATACTTACTAAAATGGAAAAAATATATATAAACCTTAGATGTAAGTAAAATTTTGTAAAATAATGTAAAGTTATTATAAAAATTACATTTTATTATTATAGGTATTAATTATATGTAAACAATAATGTAATTAATATATATGATAAGGAAATTACATATAATAATAAATTAAAAAAGGATACGGACCAAGTGTCTGTAGTGTTAAGAAATAATAATAAAAAAAATTGAAAAAATAAAAAAAAAAAAAAACAAAACCTACAAAAAAGCCAATTCTAGCCTAATAAATACGGCATTGACACTTAGGTTTTTACACAAAAACAAATCTAGTACAGAGTTCGGGCAACAATTATACATTAGGCTGGCATCTGGCCAGCTGTCGATGCAAATCTGGCTGAGGCCACTCTGATATACCTACATTACTTTACGTTTTATGTTTATATATTTTTATTTCTGTTTCTATGGTTTTGTAATAGCTGTTTATGGTTCTTTGTGTTTTTTTTATAATCGGATATGTAAAGAGAATCTAGTGTCTAAACACTACTCTCAAAAAAACAAGGGACTGTTTACATATATATATATATATATTTAGTGAGTATTTATTTTTGTACAGTTAGTACTTTATTTTAATTCCTATTTTATATATTGCGAAATACTGTACCTGTTTATGTTTGTATTACCTATAAAATACCTATTGATTGTAGACTTTTTGTGTAAAGTAGCGTAACTCAACGCCAAAATAATAAAAAATAATTACTCTTGTAAGAAAGATTCGAATCCACTACCATGACGCTTGCGTTTTTAACTGTACTTACCAACAAAGCTAAGATGACGACCTATTCTTTTTCACTATATATTCTCTACATATTCCATATTATTTATTCAATATGCATGATATTTTTTCACATCATGCCAATCATTTATATCTTACGCGAGCAACGAACATCTATCAAGTTTCATAATATATTAATTTGAAGAATTTATTCATTTTCTTATACTTTACTGTAGATATATTCATGATCAGCTTCACGCTGTATCCCGCACACAGCAGGGTAGGCAGAGGGAACCTAGTGTTAAGACACTCCGTTCCCCACTTGCCGCCGAGTTCTGGAGGATTTGCATGTTGAGAGGCGGAACTCAACGCCGCGTTTTTGCCTCGACACCAGAGCGAAGTAATGAGAATATAAATGTAAGTAAATATTTTATCTCCTCGAGTGGGGATCGAACCCACAACCAGTCGATTTTACAGGCGCACTTTGTGCCCTTGCGCCACGACTGGCCTCTTGATTTTTTTTTAATTCAAAATTATTTTCATTTTTAAGGCCTTGTTAGACAAAGCGTGACGTTGAGTTAAGACATATTGTCTCTTATTGGGAAAAATAGAGAACTGATATAAAAAATATTTTTCTTGTGTAGGTTGTGTTGGAAGTCGAGCTAGACGATCTGACATTGGCAATATATTATAGAAAAAAACTGTTCTATTACTAAATGACTCACAAACAAAGCACAGACGAAACTAATGGAAGAAAGTTGAAATTTTGCACGTAGGAGGGTTAGGAAACATGAAGGAGCATCAACAGAGAAAGAGAGAGAGAGAGATATTTTCTCTAAATTACAAAGAAAAGGAAAAAAAATTGGATTTTCGCTTTTGTGATTTAAAGTCCACGTGAAACAATTTACTGGCAACGACTAGTACAGTATATTATTGTGACTTAAATATAAAATATAAGAAAAATCATACGCACAACGAGCCACAAATAAAAAATCAATTTAAACATTCTGTAAGTAAATCAGGATATTTCTTTTATCTTAACTTTCATATTGGAACTCCATAGATTGAAGGGTGCGTCAGTCAGTCATATTTTACTTCCCTACATATTTATTCCAATCATTAGTGTTTCTTTGTCGATATACAAATGAGACCCTCGTTCGACATCAAAGAGATCGGTCAAGTAAAGTAAATGGGCCTGATACATTTATATGTATAGCTGTTTTGTTTGGTTTTTCTTGATGTTTTCTAACACTTTTTTTTTCTTTTTTTCTTTGTAGGTGTTTAACATAAGGTAATTAGATCATATGGCCTATTAATTAACAATACTTTGGCAATTAATTATTTTCGTCAATTCTCCGCTTTCATAGACAAAACGCGGCGTTAAATACTGGCACTCAACACGCGATGTCTTTAGACTTTGTGCCTTTCATCTACTCTACTTTGTGGGAAAACTGTGAAACAACAACTCTAAGGTTATTATAAAATATATTTTTTATTTTTTTTATTTAAAATAAATTAAAAAATGAATCATCTTCACACTGTATCCCGCACACAGCAGGGTAGGCAGAGGGAACCTAGTGTTAAGACACTCCGTTCCCCACTTTCTGCCGAATTCTGGAGGCATTGCGTGTTGAGTGGCAGAACTCAACGCCGCGCTTAACCACGACACCAGAGCGAAGAAACGGAAATATAAATTTAAGTAAATATTTCACCTCCTCGAGTGGAGACCGAACCCACAACCAGTCGGTTTTACAGTCACACTTTGTGCCGCTGCGCCACGACTGGCCTCATTTTTTTATATGCTCCTAACAATATATGTATGTATATAAAGTGAAAGTTATATTCGAAGAACGGTTTCTATGTAAATATAGAATGTACCGACTATTTGTAGTTATATCTATTTCCTTTGAAGTTCCTTTTTTATCGCTAAGTTACAAACTTACATATAACGCTTTGGGCTTATGCCGTGAACTTTATCCAAGCACAACTTTCTTGTTTGTATAATTTAGTTTTTTTTTTTCGTCATACTTGTATATTACATAGTATCATCGTATAGGTTATCGTGACCCAGTTAGATAGTGGATTCGTTTCCCTTTTGGGGTATTGATATATTTTCATTTCCACACTGGCAAAGCAAAGTATAGCGTTGTATTCCGCCACTCAAAACACAATACCTCGATTCCAGATGGAAAGCTGAGAACGGAGAGTCTGGACACTTTGTCATTGCCGTGCTATATGCAGGATAATAGTTAAGGCTATATTAATAATGTAATAACCAATTTATATTATTAAAAGCTGTGAAATTGGGGCGATCTTTATAAATCTACCCCCAACTGATCCTCTCAGTGGGAATCAGAATTAATGTGGTAATAAATAAAGGGTAATACATTTTTTTATAATATATGTGTAAAGGATACAAATGGTAAAATGTATAAAAATATATCCAAAGCTGGATATAATATCTTATTACTTAAAATTATTTTGTTAACAATTTGGAAACGCGGCATTAAGTTTGTCCACTCATCACACAATGTCTTCAAAATTTAGCAGTAAATCGTAAACGGAGTGTGTTAACACTAGTTTTCCTCTGTCTACTATGACAGCGAGAAAATCTAAAAAGAAATTTGTGTCACCACAACAATAATTATGCTTTAAAAACTTTTAAATGTTCAGTACTTTTTTTGCCTCACGCTGTATCCCGCACCTTAGTGTTAAGACACTCCGTTTCCATTTTTCATAAACTGTTTTTTCATAAACTGTTTAATTAGCGGCCATTCAACAAAAATTACATCTTATTTTGTTACTGTTACTTTCTAGATATCGTGAAACTTAACGCGGCGCTATGTCTTCAGAGCGAGAAAAAAAATTAATTCCCCCAAATCGAATTCGAACCCACAACCGCCACATTTCCGATTAGATACTGTGATGAGAAGAACATATTTGTATATTATGTATTACAAATAAACTTGACTTATTCACGTTCCTCATACTAAAAGATAGTTTGCAGATGAAGGGATCAAAGCGGACACTGAGGGTTGGTACTATCGACGCCGGGGGTGACTTGTAATTTTGCTATTTGATCCGAAAGATATGAGTGAGATTGCCTTTTTGATATCACACATATTTTTGTCTTTATACCTACCCGTACGTATCTTCGTCAGAAATCATAGAATGTTTCCACTTTGTGAATAAAAGGCAAGTTTCTAGCGTATATCGGGGGTATGTAATTTTGATCATATTCTTAATATATTAGGCGAGGCGTGGCGCAGGGACACAAGCATGTCCAAGTAAACACAATAGGTTAATATAGGTTTGATTTTCGCTCGAGGAAATGAAATATGTAATATTTTTATTTTCTCGCTCTGGTAATGAAACAAAGTGCGGCGTTGTGTTCCACCACTCAACAAGGCAGTGTCACGAGAATTCGGCGGAAAGTAGAGAATTAAAATACCTCAATAAGAACAGACCGTTTCATTAGGTTTCCAAGTTCCCTCTGCCTAGCCTGCTATGTACGGAATACAGCGTGATACTAAAATTATCTCATCTATATTGACATATTACATTAGTATGAAAATAATTACCGATATAATAATACGCCTTAATAAGAAATGGTAGCAATATTAAGTAAAGATTACAAAAAATCGAGAAACGTCGAGGCGTAAACTTTTAAATATTTTTCGTTTTTATTAATATGAAACAATTAAGTACTAAATCAATTTCCTTAAAATTTATAAGGGACTACTTCTGAAAAATGTCATGTCATCATATCATACAATACAAGAATCACCGGAAACCAACTTAGCTTCACGCTGTATCCTTGTATGTAGTCAGAGAGAACTGAGCGCCAAACGCTACGGTCTCTACATACCTTTTTCGCCTCGTCCACTGTCATCAACCTCTTCATACATGCCCTTCAGGGGGTCCTCACGCTTTTTAAGTGACCTTCCTCCAATATCTTCAATACGGTGTTTTCGAAGGTCAACCGAGGTCTCAACCTACCCCTTTTACTGCTCACTTTTCCATTATACATTTTTTTAGGTATTCTTTTGTCAATCATTTCTTCGACGTGCCCAAACCAGCTCTTTATTCTCACCTTGATATCCTCACTAGTACCTGCCATTCTGTGTATCTCTCTTCATTGCAGATTAGGTCAGTTAAGCGAAATCTATTTTTATAGATAAATATCCATTAATCTATAATTGATTGAGAGAACATACATTCAAAAAAATTATTAAGTCAAATTGATAACCCCCTCTTTTTTTCGCTGAATTCTGGAAGCATTGCGTACTGTTTACGAGTGGCAGAACACAACGCCGCGATTTGTCTCGTACATCAGAGCGAGGAATTGAAAATATTAAATATGTTCTTTCGTTGGAATCGAATCCACAACTTCGTCGCGTTTACAATATCAATAATATAATAAGTGTTCAAACAAAGCATGTAAATAAATAACAGCTTCAGCTGTATCCCACATATAGCAGGGTAGACAAAGGGAACCTAGTATTATGACGCTCCGTTTTCGCCCATTTTTTCGAGACATTTTTGCCTTGTTTCCCGACGGAAGAAAATAGGCTTGTGGCCTTGCGCTGACGACTGGTCTCTGTAAAAGAAGATTATGTCAGAAATATATAAAAAATGAAGCCAGTCGTAGCGCAGGGGCACAAAGTGTGACTGTAAAACTGACTGTGGTTGTGGGTTCGATCCCCACTCGAGGAGATAAAATATTTACTTAAATTTATATTTCCATTTGTTCACTCTGGTGTTGAGGCGAAGCGCAGCGTTAAGTTCTGCCACTCTACCCGCAGTGCCTCCAGAATTCAGCAGAAATTGGGGAACGGAGTGTCTTAACACTGGGTTCCCTCTGCCTACTCTGCAGTGTGCGGGATACAGCGTGAAGCTGATTTATTTATTTATTTATATAAAAAATAATATAACAAATATTCAAACAAAGCATATAAATATTATTTCTGTATTTCGGAATCTAAGCGCACATACAAAGCGATCTGTTATTCGAATGTTATGTTAATGCGTTTAAGCCCTGACGGAAATTGTACAAGATCTAGCCAAGCTTACAACATCCTTTTGAGTAATCTTACCCTGTGCGACACCTGGAAACACTTTGTGTTGAGATACTCTGTTTATTACTATAATAGTCGGGTGTTCAATTTTTTTTAACTTTTTCTATAGATGTTGTGAGGCCAGTCGTGGCGCAGCGGCAAAAANTGAGGCCAGTCCTGGCGCAGCGGCAAAAAGTGTGACTGTAAAACCGACTGGTTGTGGGTTGGATACCCACTCGAGGAGATGAAATATTTACTTAAATTTATATTTCCATTTCTTCGCTCTGGTGTGGAGGCAAAGCGCGGCGTTGAGTTCTGCCACTAAACACGCAATGCCTCCAGAATTTGGCAGAAAGTGGGGAACAGAGTGTCTTACACTAAGTTTCCTCTGCCTACCCTGCTGTGTGCGGGATACAGCGTGAAGTAAAAATAATGAATACTCATTCTGTGCTGGTGTGTCATAACAAATATACAATAAAAAATAAAAACAAATTATTTTTGACGTAATTTACCATAAACAGAATTCTCTAAGAAAATTAAAATAACATAGATCCATAGATAAACTAGGATCAGCCACACACTGTGCATGACGGGTGGAGCTGACTGAAGCTATGTTGCGCAATGTAATTTAAAAAAAACTAAGAGATACTTAAAATAAAATGGCTCTTTAAAACTGATATTTTTAAAAATACAAAAATTAAAAAATAAGCAAAAAAAATATCAAACAATTTAAAACTTTTTTCATACTACTGGAAACTTTAAAAATAGTTTTCTATCATGTTGAATATTGTACAAGTAACGCAATCACGCTCATTCGTGTGAGTGCCACGAATTATCAATAAATCTTAATTTCTTTAGCTCTCTTGACCGACATCGCAAATTTCGGACCTTAAGATAACGCCGGACCTGCTGTCTCCACTATTTTCTCGTAATCCTCACCAACTATTAAAGAAGCGCCAACATCAGTGTGACGTAGTAGTCCAGATATGTCTTCGTCACCAGAAGCTAGATCATTGAATTCTATCAAATCAATGTAAATGTCGTGATAGTAGATGTTGTTTTGCCTCAACTCGACCAATGCTTCTAATATTTTCTACCTACGAACTCAGAATCGACGTCTTGTTCGACGTTGAGTACGTGGACAATACCGATCTATTGATCCAGCATCATTACCATTGCTCTTAGCTGGTAAACTCGTAGGATAAAATGGACTCTAGCAATCAACATATCTTCAATGTCTGCCAAGCCTAGCAGCTGAGTCGGCACTTCTTCTGGATCCATTGAATTTGCAGCCGTGAACATTTGCGATGTCCTCGAGCTGTAACATGAGGTGCCAATTTGGATTTCGTCCTTCATGTCTTATCTTTGACATTTCGGACAAGCAATCAAATTGAGCTTGCTCAAAAGGTCTTAAACGAAAAAGCTCTTAAATCTCTCCATTGCTTGTAATGTGGGTTGTACTGATTGACCTGTGTTTGCACTGTACCAGCGGACAACATCTGCGTTTCGGGTGCGTTCCCCTAGTCTACTTTGTCGACTGTCGGAGTATCTTGTTTGTAAGCAAATAATAATTAATTCATTCAATTAAATAAATTTAGAAACAGCGCTTGACAAAACCAAAATTTATTCAAATATAATTTTACATAGTCAATTTATAATGATAGCTACAAATATATTATTTTTAATTTTGATACTTAACTATAATAGATGAGGTTTTAAATCATGACATCGTTCCACACGTTTCTAAACTTTATGGGACACATTTTAACCATTTACTCAAAAATTACAATTGCAATTATCAAACTACTTCTCTGGGATCACCGCGTCGTTGTCGTCCACAACGTTCCTGCAACATTTCAGAGCTGTAGGTTTAACCGTTTACGAGGAGTAGCGTTATAATGAAACACACTTCTGACCAGTACGAGCTTCTCTTCACTCAGCTCAATGAGCGGATAAATATTGAAAAAAATATCATCACCTATATTTTTTTAGCGTCACGCTGTATCCCGTATAAAGCAAGATAGGCAGAGTGAACCTCTAAGACACACCGTTGCCAATTTTCCGCCGAATTCTGGAGGCATTGCGTGTTGAGTGGCTTAACTCAATGCCGCCAACGAACTTTGCCTCGGCACCAGAGCGAAGAACCCACAACCTCTCGCGCTTATAGTCACACTTTGTGCACCTGCGCCACGAACTTAACTTTATATGTAGGCTTAATCGTTGCTCGCGTGAGAAATTTATGATTGTTATAAGTTTACAGTAAATAATATTTGGAGTAGTAACTGTTGACTTTCTCACAAACTCATCTCAAGAAAACTGACTCTCAAACCGGTTATGGCATGTCACAGAGCTGACAATATACTAAACATTTTCATAATAATAATATAATATTAATAATAATAATACTTTGTTGCACTAAAAACAAAGAAAAAATACACATACAGGCAACCATTTAAAAGGATTTATTTTATAAAAAGATAGCAGAAAGGTGCAAAAAGTAATAATCATATTATATTAAACAAAATTATATATCCACCACACGCTGTGCACGGCTGGTGGAGGTGAGCGAAGCTATGTTGGGTAAAATTTTTGCGAAAATTTTGCGAAATTTTCTGTTTTGCCCGCACGCACTGGGTTAGGTTAGTCAAAGTTGAATCTGTACGTGTGAATTTAAAAACGTTCCATAACTTAACTCTATGGGACACATTTTGAACATTTACTCAAAAACTACAATTACAATTATCACCAAACTACTTCCCTGGGATCACCGCGTCGTCGTCGTCCACGATATTTCTGCAACATTTCAGAGCTGTAGGTTTAACGGTCTAGGAGGAGTAGCAAGCTTCGCTTCGCTCAGCTCAATTATATATTTCAAATTACTTATAATTTAGCTTTTATTGAAGGCTTCGTGGTAGAGCATGTGGCTATAACCACGATGGTTGGGGTTCGATCCCTGATCAGGTGAATCAATTATTTTCACTTCCTCGATCTGGCAAGACAAAATACGTAATGTCCGCTTCAAATTTTTAATGTTTTATTTTTTTTTATTAGTTTCACGCTGTATCCCGGATATAGCAGAATAGGCAGAAGGAACATGGGAACCTTATTACCTAACCTATTTAAGACACTTTAACTTGAAGGCAAATGTTGAGTGGTAGTGCTATAAGATAGTGTCGTTAGAGTTGAATAGCAGAACTCAACACTAAGCTTTGCCTCGTTACCACAAAACGCGGTACCCACAAATGCGCCACGACGGCCTCCATGGCTTACAATAAATAATATTTAGAAGTTATTATAAAATAGCAGGTGTAAAAAATATACGTATACATATTTGACACACAAATCCCTCATCTAGCAGAAAGCAGTGTCAGGTGGAATACTTGTCACCGACCCTTATCAAATGGGAGACAATACGCATCGTTTCATTGTTAGATTAATGATACTAACGATCTGTAATTGAATAACTGGAATTTTGCTTCGATATCCATTTTTATTTAGCTTCACGCTGTATCCCGCATATAGCAGGGTAGTTTGAGGGAACCTAGTGTAAAGACACTCCGTTCCCCACTTTCTACTGAATTGGAGGCATTGCGTGTTAAAAATAAAATAAATCAGCTTCACGCTGTATCCCGCTCACAGCAGGCCTCGTTACCACAAAATATCAAACAGCAGGGTAGGCAGAGGGAACTTAGTGTAAGACACTCCGTTCCCCACTTTCTGCCGAATTCTAGAGGCATTGCGTGTTAAGTGGCAGAACTCAACGCCGCGCTTTGCCCCGACACCAGAGCAAAGAAATGGAAATATAAATTTAAGTAATTATTTCATCTCCTCGAGTGGGGATCGAACCCACAATCAGTCACACTCTATGCACCTGCGCCACGACTGGCCTCTATTATTTACATTGAAATTTTAATTTCTTTTTGAAAATTACATAAATAGATATAATTTCGTCCATAATTTATTCCGTTCGATATTCAACTTCACAAGACAAAGTTATTGTATAGGAAGAGAACTGTTGATGTTGATACTCAACACGAAATGATTCGAAAAATTGGACGGAAAATGGAGAGAACGGAGTGTCTTAACAATAGGCTCCCTATGCCTACCCTGGTACATGCGGAATACAGCGTGATTATTTTTAAGAGATAGTGTGTCACTTGATACTTACTTGATAGAGTGGCACTTTTAATACATTTTATACATAACCCACAGATTCGTTTACGGCTTAATTGTTTGGCCGAGGTCAGTTTTGGCGCTGGGGCACAATAGTGCGACTGTAAACACGACAAATTTTGGGTTCAATTCCCACGCTAGGAAATCAAATATTTAATATTTTTATTTACTCGCTCTGGTAACCACGCAAGCGGTGTTGAGTTCCGCCATTCAACATGCAATGTCTCTGGAATTCAGCGCTTATAAATTAATTAAAATATTATTTTTTTAAATTTCACTTTTGTCCATGTTTGTACATAATTATAAATATAATTTTGAAAAACAGATCCGATCTAGAAGTGAAAAAGAAAAATCGATGTAAAATTGCTAAAAAAAACCATTGAAAAACCATTTATTATTATACAAAAAGTACTAAGAACTAGCAACACAACTGTAATTAAACAAATAACAACACACCGAACAGATGTTCATCATTTTCTTCAGCTACATTTTGCCTCCTCAACATTGCTCCTTCATATAATTGGTCCACAAATCTCTCGGTTGTAGATGTTCCTGACAATATTAATTGTTAACCTATATAGAATAGTTTTCTAATTGATTTTCTTTTGCTTCAAGTTTTGCGAGAATGGAGGAATGAAAGTGATTTATTGACGTTAGTGAGAATCGAATCCACAACCATCGCAGTTACTGCTAGTCACGTTGGCCGATGTCGATTAGCTTACACTTAAGCTTCACGCTTCACCCCGTATGTAACAGGGTAAGCCGAGGGAGCCTAGTGTTAAAACACTCCGCCCCCCACTTTCCGCCGAATTCTGGAGGCTTACGTGTTAAATGGCTGAACTCAACGCCGCCTTTTGCCTCAACACCAGAGCGAAGAAATGAAAATATTAAATATTTCATTTCCTCAAGTGGGAATCGAATTCATAATCTGCCGCGTTTATAGTCACACGCTTGTACCCCTGTGCCACGACTGGCCTTTCATTTGATTAAATTACATTTTATCTAATAAATTAAAATATTTAATAATAAATAATAAAATAAAAGTACAAATTTTAATACGTTTTCTAAATAAGTATTTATTTTCCCAAGTGTGGATTAACACTTTAAAAATGTAAAAAAAAATCATTAAAAAAAATTAAAAAGTAAAAGAGTAATTGACGTTATTATGTGAAGAAGGTCTTTAGCTGTCATAATGGTTATGGTTTGAATTTAATGTAGAACAATTTTGGTGTTTAAGCTAATATTAAATGTTAGTAAAAAAGCTAATTCTCCAAAAAGAAGAACAAAATAAAGAATAAGAATTATATACTGTAAAATAATTATTTTCAGCTTCATTTCTTAACCTATATAAGCAGGATAGGCAGCGATGTTGCAAGTAATCATTTTAACGACTTTTTTTAAAATATTATATTATAATAAGACACGCCGTTCCCCGTTTACTATTCAAATCAAAATATTACATATTTATTTAGAAAACATATATAAATTTGAACGTAGCGGGACTCGAACCTGCGCCTCCTGGATACCGACCAGGCGCTCTGACCACTGAGCCATACGTTCTCAAAAAGTGTGGTGTTCTCGTTCTCGAAAAGTTCCTAAGTGTGGATTAACACTTTAAAAATGTTAAAAAAACATTACATGTTGCCAAACTTAGCTGAATAAGGAGGTTATTCACTCCTCGAGCGTCAAACCCACGACCAGACGTTTATAGCCAAACGCTGGAGATATACAGGAAATGTTTGAAAAAATAATATTTAAAGAAGAAAACTCACTGAGAGCACGCATCTTTTCTATAATTTCCAATAGGCTTGGCCTCTCAAAGGCTTTCCAATCATACCAACGTGTCCACTCAGGTTGATAAAACACAGGTATGGTCGGCCTTACATTATTTGATAATACAGTAAATACGTTCGAATCTTCAAATGGTACTCGAGAGAGTTCCGCAGTTTGTGTCGTGAATGAAGAATGTTGCCTTTTGATTTTCTCTGAAATTAATAAATGCAAGTGCTTTAGTGTATCATTTTGAAATATATAACTTTTAGTAATTTTGTTAGCTTTTCTTATATATCGAGTGACTCTAAACGCGACGATTGTGAGTTCGATTCCCATTTTCCCAAAGAAAGTTTTCTTTAAAAGAAAGTTTTCTATGAAAGGAGTAGTTACTCCTCTGTTAATTTTCAGAGAGAATTTACTTTAATTATATAATGATTTTAAACGTTGTCATTGGTCTTATAAGTGAATCAAAATTTTTAACTAATCTTTTTATCATGACGACAGTTTATTATAAATACACTGAATATTTCTGGATTTCTTAGTCGATTATATAAAAAAAATCCTTAATAAATAACTAATGCAAAAAAGAAACTCGAAAGAAAACAAAAGATTCTATCACTATACGTTGGTTAGTAACTTTACTGTACTTAAATAATTTTAAATGAGTTTATACATAGGTGTTAATCCATAAATATAATTTGTTATAAATTAACTTACTCTTTCGCCTTCGAAGTCTCATTGGTGTTTTAATCGACTTAACAAAATCAGTCCAAGCGGTACTAAAAGTATCCTGCAAATTAGTATGTAATTACTTAAATAATATCGCTTTTAAGATGTCGTAATTACAGGTTCCACTTTTTAACGCTTTGTATGTCTAAAATAGTTGAAAGTAGCAAACGGCAAATGGAGTGTCTTAACACTCGATTCTCTATATTAATGAGGAGTAGACAATATACAGCCAAGAATACTGGGTATAGAAAGCGGAAATTGAATATGTAACCTACATACTGAATTTCACTCAATTTCATTCAATTTCAATTCAATTTCTTTAACACAAAATCCAAAAGCGAAAGAACGTAAGGGGAAAACTGAGAAAACTGAGATTTTCATGATGTCAGGATTGGCATAGGGACTTAGTGTTAAGACACTCCATCCCCCACTTTCCACTCAATTTTTGCGATCACATTTTTGGAACTCAACGTGCGTTTTTGGATCTGGTAATAAAAGAAACGTACTTTTATTACCAGATCCAATTATTGAAAATAATTCAGTCCCTCGAATGAAGAAATACAACCGTTACATTTAGTAATTTTAACTGAAATGGATAGAGGGACACTTAAAAAGAATAATAGAAAGCAAAAAAAAAAATTTTTATTTCTTATCTGTCTGTCGGTCGATATGTGACCATACACATTTTTCTCTGAAAGTACTGAACAGATTTACTTAAAAGTTTCAAACGAACGAACAAACCAAAAAATCTATGTATTTACTTATATTTCTTTAAAGATCAAATCGTTCTTTATCTCTGTGTTGAATTAATTACGACTTAAACTTAACTGTTATGATTTATGAAGGGAATCTCCACTAACAATTCAATTTTGTTTACTTTATTGTACAAAATATTGTATAATAGTGCTTCAAAAATATATATTTTTATCAACAGTCATATAACCAAGACGTTGCGTATGTCATTCTTTGACCAAAAATCTTACCAGCACGATTGCTATATAACATTCGCAGGCAAACGAATGCCTTGAGTTCATTCAAATGACTTTTAATGAACCGATTTTGATGAAACAAACTTTAATTGTTAAGTTGAGTTAAAACAAATCAATTGGTGAAACTTTTAAGTAAATCGGTTCAGTACTTTCAGAAAAAAAATGTGACCATACATATCGACCGACAGACAGACAGACAGACAGATAAGAAATTCAAAAAAAATATTTTTGCTTCCTATTATTTTTTTAACTCTCTATCCATTTCAGTCAAAATTACTAAATGTACAGACAAAATATTTTACTGTCTTATTATATAAGAGATTAAAGTAATAAAAATTATATTAGAGGTCATTTCTGTTTTTTAGATCAATAATCATGTAGCTTAAGCGGGCGAAGCCGCGGGCGGGCCGCTAGTATAAAACAAGTAGGCAGGTAGGTAAATCTACAATAAAAAAACTTACCTCAATTGTACTAGGTAGATTCACTAAAAACTCATGTATATCACACATAATTTGACTAAAACAATTTAGTAAGAGCGACACGTATATTAGATGTCTAACAACTTTCATTTCTAAGTAATGCTTCTTGTTTAAGGTCATACGGAACAATGGTGTTAATTCTTTGTAACGTATTAATATTATTGTATTTGAATAGAAATGTTTTAAAAATATTTTTTATTACTTTTTAGTATTGGATTAGTTTGCTTGGTTTGGTTTGAGCTATGGATGAGGTCATCGTGGCATTGCTTCTGAGTTTAAGCGTGATGATTGTGAGTTCGATTCTTACAAGGAGAATGAGATCCGATGGTCATTATGCTTCGAAAATTAGGTTCCCTCTGCCTACCCAGCTAGTTAAGGGATACTACATGAAGCAACAATAAAAATACTATATATAATAATATATTGTAGTAGAGTTATCTGTAGAACGGAATGCAAGAGTGTTAGTGTAATATTAGAACAAGCGAATGAATGTGGTGTATTTGGGAAATATGTTCAGTAGAGATAGAAGATACGAGATTGATGTGGAAAGGCATATTTCTGCCGGTAACAGGGTTAACAGTGCTTCAGCTGAATTGACGAGATGGCGAAACGTCAGCACAGCTGCTCGTTTGGAGATACATAGTGCAGTGTTGGTACCGACGCTGTTATACGGCAGCGAAACGTGGGTATTACAGAATGAAATAAAGATTATGAAGAGATGAATGAAAGAAAGATGAATGCCGTGGAGATACGATCTCTTCTTAAGATATGCGGAGTCAGCTTAGCTGATCGAATCCGCAGTAAAGAGATACACAGAATGGCAGGTACTAGCGATGATGTAAAATGGCAGAAAAGATTTATGATGGAAAAGTGACCAGTAAGAGGTATGGGGAGGCATCGGTCGGCTTTCGAAAACATAGTAACAAAGATACTGGAAGACGTCACGTAAAAAGCATGAGGACCCCCCGAAGGGGAAGGGGAAAGGGAGAGGATACATGGGATGTATGAAGAGGTTGATGACAGTGGACTAGACGAAAGAGGAATGTAGAGGCCGTAGCGTATGACAACGTGAAAAGGGGACCTTTTTGAGACTGTCTGTAGTGTCTGACTGTAAGACAAAGCACATTATTGGATTACGCCACTCAACACGCAAGGTTCCGGAAATTGGGCCGAAAGTGGGGAACGGAATGTCTTTACACTAGAATTACTCTGTCTTCCGTGTTACATGCGGAATTTAGTCAAGCTTCAAGAAAAA
This sequence comes from Heliconius hermathena, assembly GCA_013403705.1. NCBI lineage: Eukaryota > Metazoa > Arthropoda > Insecta > Lepidoptera > Nymphalidae > Heliconius > Heliconius hermathena. The sequence continues at coordinate 16,322 of JAAIXJ010001854.1, read as the reverse complement.
TAAATCCTTTAGTTTCATACTATAATTACGGATTTATCTATAATTTTAAAAAATAATAATAAGTCAGCTTCACGCAGTATCCCGCACACAGTAGGGTAGACAGAGGCAACAGAATGTTAGGGCACTCCATTCTCCACTTTACACCGAATACGAGAAGCATTGCGTGTTGAGTGGCGGAACTCAACGCCGCGCTTTACCACGACACCAGAGCGAGCTAATGAAAATATAAATTTACATAAATATTTCTTTACCTCGAATGAGTATCAAACTCACAACCAGTCGCGTTTACTGTCACACTTTGTGCCCCTGCGATACAACTGCTCACTAAAAAATAATTAACACTAAAATTACACTACATATTTACATTGTTTACATCTTATAATTCTATGTTTAATAAACAGCGCTCTAAGACCGTTTTACATATTCAAATTTAAATTCTCTTTCAGCATGCTTTACTGGGTAATAGAGAAACAACTGCAGTGGAAAATGAGAATTTAAAATTTTAACATGCTTAAAACATCCCTATATATATGTATTATATATAATTTTTGTATTTATTTTTTCAGCTTCTCGCTATTGCGTGTTGAGTGGCGGAACTCAACGCCGCACTTTGCCTCGACGCCAGAGCGAAGATTTGAAAATATAAAATATTTCATTTTCTCGAGTGGGAATCGAACTCACAACCTGTCGCGTATACAGTCACACACTACTGTGCCCCAGTGCCATGACTGGCCTCGAAACTATATATAATTTATTACATTTCAAACAATAGGCGCTATTGGACAACTATCTATATATATAAAAGGACTTGTGCTGACTGACTGAGGTAAGACGCACGCAGAGCCGTAACCGCTGATGGTAGAAACGTGAAATTTGGGCAGATGTTTATTTTCATATTCTGGACATCCACTAAGAAGGGAATTTGAAAAATTTTAACCCTAAAGGGATGAAATAGGGGTTGAAAGTTTGTATGGAAAAAAATTTTAATCTGTACCGATTTTTATAAAATTTGAAATTCAGACTCTTAAAAATATTTCATTGAACACGTGTTTCATGGTTTTTAAGAATTCACCCCCTAAGGGTTCAAATAAGGGGTTGAAAGTTTATATGGAAAAATCTTTAAATTGCCACCGATTTTTATAAAAATTTAAATTCAGACTGTTAAAAATATTTTATTGAACACATGTTTCGTGGTTTTTTTAGAATTCACTCCTAATAAGCGGGCGAAGCCGCGCGCGCCCTCTAGTTATAAATAATTAATCACTCGTTCTAATGACACAGAGTGTGGAAGTGGCCTTAAGTTTCGCCATACAGCACACAATGTCTCGAATTCGGGCGGAGAGCGGTAAACAGAGTGTCTTAATACCACACTCTCTCTTCCTAGCATAAAAATCTGAAATTCAGAGTACAGAATGTACTTATATCTTCCAATGACAATCACGTTTCACTAATATTATATTAAATTAATTCACCATATTCAATATCATATATTCATATATATGATAGAATAGATGATAAGGCAGTACTAAATTTGATATATGTATGTACCTAGAATACTACTATCTACATACATATACAATATGTGACGTCGATCTCGTTATGGAAATCACACGATTGTCAAGATCAAATGCAGATACTATTGTATTAGAAGATAATTACAGTCAAACCTAATGTAGGGTAGCTTCGTGTAATGTCTGTATAGTTATCTATTTATAGACAGATGTCTGATGAGATGAGACAGGTATATATATAGGACTACCAGCATTTATTCTTTGCCTACGCCTGCATTGTCAAAATAAATAAGAATATTTTTTTATATGAAACACTATGTGCACTAGATAATTCTGACCGCAGATACTATAATATATTATACTAGCGACGTACTCGCGGCTTCGCTCGCTTAAACTACTGAAATATTTACTTAATATACTGAATTACATTCATTAAACAAACGACACAAACAACAGAATACTTACTTGCGCTGAAATAATAGATTCTAATTATTTAGAGAGCTCCAAAGTACGTGCAATTGCTTCTAAACTTTACTATAGAGCTAGCATTGAAGCATTCTCTCGTCCAGCTCCTTGGACTCCATCCTAAAAATGGATATTTTTTTTAGTTTGGTTATCCATACTGTTGTGCACTATATAATTATAGATTTAAGACTTTTGGGAATTGATTTGATTTTGCTTGGAAGAATTGTCATATTTATTTGATTTTACTCGTTTTTATTCGAACTTCAACTTTTTGTTGTTGGCCATATTGGCTTTTACAGCGACACCGGGTGGGGAGGGAAGAGGCTTCCCTGTTTCTGAAAAATTTGCAATCACATGTGGCTGCTTGTAAGTATGCTGACGGCGGTAAGGGTCTCCTGCGGGACCTGAATCTTACCTTGAGTCAGTCGAACAGACTGGATTTTGCTCGCAAAATTTGTTGTATTTTAAGAAAAATATTTAGATATATGGTATTTAAGCTAATTACCAACGTAAAATAAATTTAAAAGTAACAAAACTAAAAGTGCAAAACGGCGCGGGGCGGGGGGGACGCAAGGGGATGCGTGGCGGGCGGCGAACTCTTTCGTAGCAAGGATTTTTTGGAAATGTATTTTTTGTAAATTTCTGTAAAGGACATTTTGATCAACACCAAGGCCGAGTCCGGTCGTGGCGCAGCGGCACGAGGTGTGACTGCAAAATCGACTGGTTGTGGGTTCGATCCCCACTCGAGGAGATGAAATATTTACTTAAATTTATATTTCCATTTCTTCGCTCTGGTGTCGAGGTTAAGCGCGGCGTTGAGTTCTGCCACTCAACACGCAATGCCTCCAGAATTCGGCAGAAAGTGGGGAACGGAGTGTCTTAACACTAGGTTCCCTCTGCCTACCCTGCTGTGTGCGGGATACAGCGTGAAGCTGATTTAATTTAATTTAATTTTTACCAAATGTCAAAGACAACTAATATACTTATTTATACGCTGAGAGTAAGGGATAAACAAAATATCCAAAACTGCGGTGCAGCCAGCGTGATGTGTCAACAATTAAATGCGTTTTCTCTAAAACTATTTGTAATTTCGAAATAGTGTAAATAGCTAATTTTATTTTGGTTTAACGTAGAAAATTAGTAAAGTATTTTAAAGGATAAGAATGGTATCAAACCATTATGGACAAACATCCCTCACAATAAAAAAATATATTCAAATTACTATTTTTAGACAGAAATATACTCACTGTATGTTATCCTTAGAAGATACGAATATGCTGTCGCTGACTTTTTTGTAGATCTTATTAAGAGGAATAATACTACTGTTCATTATTTTCATGTAGGACCATTAAAGCAGCGCATGCGTGAAAGTTTCTCAACGGATAGGACTTTATGCACATTTATCATATTTATGTCAAATTACATAAAAATATACATATAATAAACTATATACAAACCTTCCCTGAAAAATACTCTACCTAATGGTGAAAACCGCATCAAAATCTGTTCGGTGGTTTAGTAGAAGAAGAGTTAGAAAAGCCAGACAGAGGCGGAGGGAACATTAGTAGTTCTGAAGGGGGAACGGATTCCCAGGTTCCCTCTGCTTACCATGCTATATGCGGGAAACAGCGTGAAGCTATTATACATAAAGAAAAAATTATTCTTATGCTTATAGGCTTCCTCGTTATATGTATCCAATCCAACATAAAAACATATTTTCATGTCGAACCATTCGATTTTTTGGGTAGTAAGAGAGAGCGGAGCGCCAAACGCTACGGTCTCTACATACCTCTTCCACCTCATCCACTGTCATCAACCTCTTCATACATGCCCTTTGGGGGGTCCTCCTGCTTTTTACGTTATCTTCCTACATCTACGATACTGTGTTTTCGAAGGTCAATTGAGGTCTTCCTCTACTTCTGTTACCTTATATTAATTTATATATAAAAAAAACTAATTTTGAAAAACTAAAATTGTAAATCTTATCTCTAAAACATTGTAGTGTTATCGCGTTTAATACTCGGACGGATCTTCCATCACATTATGGGTTACTCCACGAATGCACAGTGACCCATTTTGATCTCTTACGATAGATAAAAGATGAAAATCTTTAAGTCCCCTCTGCCTACAGAATCTATGTCATTAATCTAACTTGATGGAAGCATATATTGATAAAAGTATCTATAGGAATAGAGGTCTCAGCGTCTGAGTGTACGCAACAGCGTTAGGGGATTCGATTTCTACTTGGGAGCAATTTTAGTTTTCTCGCTCCTTTGAAAAGATACATCACAGAGTTGAGTTCAACTTGCAATGTTTCGGAAATTTGGTGGTCTATGAATCACGGTATTTTAGCACTAGATTCCCTAGACTTACCCTGCTATATGCGAGATACAGCATGACTTTAAAAAACTGCATATTTCAAATTTAGATAAATATATTTTTAGATAAACATAGTCAACAGCGATATGATTGTAAAATATTCTCTTTCTACGGTTCTTTTTTTTCTGGATTTATAAAAATGGTAATATTTCAGATATATAATAATAACATGCAAAAAAATTTGCAAATATATCTTTTCAAATTGATGTAACATATTGAAATAAGGATTTATAACAATGATATATATGTAAGGTTTTGTAAAGAAGGGTAAACTGTTCGATAGGTTTGAAACTTAGAAGTCAAACTCTTTCTTTAGAACCTTTTTCAGTCAAGAGCTTTCCTTTAGAACTGAAAGTCACCGCCCAAGTGGTTAGAGGGTCGATTAGGTTAGATTCACAATGAGTTCTATCGAAATTAATAATGGATATTATAATATATTAAATAATTTAAAATAATCGAGGTCAGTCGTTGCGCAGGGGCCCCAACAAGCGTGTGAACACGACAAGTGGTAAGTTTGATTCCCACTCGAGGAAATGAAATATTTTATATTTAATGTTTTTCATTCTGGTGTCGACTCATGCATAACGTAGAGTTCCGCTACTCAACACACAATGCCTCCGAAATTTGGCGTTAAGTAGGAAACAGAGTGTTTTAATACTGGGTTTCTAGGTTCCCTCGGCCTAACCTGCTATGTGAGAGATACAGCGGGAACCTAAAAAAACATTAGAAAAACACTACGGCCTCATATATATAATGAGGCCGTAGTGGTTATGGATCCAATTCTCATTTGTGGGAATGAATTATTTTCATTTAATCGCTCTAGTAAAAATGGAATGCATGGCGTTGAGTTCCACCTCTCAAAAAGCAATATTACGATAATTTGCGTGCGTCACTGCGTGAAGCCTTAATTTATTTATTTATTCTTTATTGCAGGGGCAAAAAGTGTGTGTGAAATATTCACTTAAATGAATATTTCCATTTCTTCGCTCTAGTGTCGAGGCAAAGCGCGGCGTTGAGTTCCGCTACTCAACACGCAAAGGCTCCAAATTTCGGGGGAAAGTGGGGAATGGAGTGTCTTAATACTAGGTTTCCTCTGCCTACCCTGCTGTGTGGGGGTACAGCGTGAAGCTGATTTTTTTTTATTTATTGTACACATTTTTTAGAAATAAAAAAATACATATACAAGTACATGTACATTTACATAGTGTAAATTGCAAATTAAACTTCAAAATTTAAAATGTATATTAATTATATAGAGAAATTAGTGTTAAGACACTCCGTTCCCCACTTTATTTTTAAATAGCGGAAAATAGTAGTTGTTAATGTGTATATATATAAAAGGACATGTACCTGACTGACTGAGGTAAGACGCACGCACAGCCGTTATCGCTGTGCGTAGAAACGTGAAATTTGTACAGATGTTTATTTTCATAATCTAGACATGCACTAAGAAGGGATTTTGAAAAATTTTAAACCTAAAGGGATGAAATAGGGGTTGAAAATTTGTATGGAAAAAATTTTAAATCGACACCTATTTCTATAAAATTTGAAATTCAGACTCTTAAAAATATTTCATTGTACACGTATTTCATGGTTTTTTAGAATTCACCCCCTAAAGGCCAGGGTAAGAGTTCAAATAAGGAGTTGAAAGTTTATATGGAAAAGTCTTTAAATCGCCACCTATTTTTATAAAAAAATAAATTCAAACTGTCAAAAATATTTTATTGAACACGTGTTTCGTTGTTTTTTTAGAATTTACCACTAAGGGTACAAATAAGCGGGCGAAGCTGCGCGCGCCGACTAGTTATATTATAAGATATTTCTTTTCTCATTTAAATAGTTGTGATTGAAATTAAAAATATATATATATAGTAAGATATGTGTGCCACCCGAAACGTGATATAGCAGTTAACTTTGGAAGCAATGCCGGAATGACTTTCAGAAATGTGAAATGACCACGGCCTTTTCTTCTGTAGGTATAGTTGCGTACTTGATTGTATAGTAAAGTATGAAAGATCGACATAATATGGTATTCAAATTGTAGTGTTAAACTATATTTTAAAGAGCTTTTTTATTTTGTGTATCAAGTTTTATTATATTTTTGTTAAAAATAGGCTGTAGAAGCATAGTGGGACAGTCTGTTTCCATACGACGAAATTAAATATTTAATATTTTCCTTTCCTTGCTCTGATAACGAGTCAAAGCGCAACATTGATTTCCATTGTCCACAAGTTGAGTTGCTCAACGCGCAATTTCTCTAAAATTCGGCGGAAAATGAGCAATGAAAGTGTCTTAACACTAGCTTTCTAGTTTCCCTCTGCCTACCCTGCTAATGCAAGATATAGCGTAAAGCTAAAAAAGAAATATTTCCCTGCTCTGACAAGATAAAAGGCGGCCATTTTATCACTGAAATTTCAACGTCTGGAATTCTGGTGGAAAGAGAAGAACAAAGTATATAAGACACTAGTTTCTCTTTATCTGTTTTCACAGACACGCTTCTATTATATACAAAAAAATATAAAAGTGGTTGAAAATGCCATATGTAATATGAGCCCAAACTACCCTCCAGTTGATCAGTACAAGTGACCTTTGAAGAAGTTTACTACTGAGAGTCTAGCTCTGGCATCAGAACAGTTCAGTAATACCATATTGTTTTAATATTAGATATATTTTAGAGGCCGTCGTAACGCAGGGGCACAAGGGTGTGACTGTACCGCAACGGTTGGGGGTTCGACCCGCACTCGAAGGAATGAAATTATTTATTAATATTTTCATTTCTTCGCTCTGTCACCAAGGCAAAAAGCCTGGCGTTGAGTTACGCCACTCAACTTGAAAAATTCGGAGAAAAGTGAGGAACGTAGTGTCTTAACATTAATTTTCCTGTTGCATGCGGGACACAGTCTGAAGCTGATTTATTTTGTTATTAATAAATTATTATTATTTTATTATACCAAGAAAATGAATTGAAACCCAATAAAGAATATAGCAATAACAAAAGTATTGAGTAATTAAATTCAACAAACAAACGATTAGGACAAATTGTACTTATAGAAAATATATTCCTTCGAGTAAAAAAGGTAAAAAAATATATATCCACGGAATTGATAGAAAGAAATTACCGTCAGAATTTCCTTCTTCGCTTTCTTGCCACTAAATACATATAGCGTGTTTCTTTTTAAAACAATGGAAATAATATAAATATAGTGCCGTATGATGCCGGCCTAGAATAGGATCATCCTCTTACTGGTGGTGTCGAAAGAGGCGACTAAAGTACGTGTGGTAGAGTCACGTCGCCAGCAATGGCAACACGCATGGGCAGACTCGACCGGATCATTACCACGCCCGGTGTTAAGTAGTGGTTTTATGCCACTGCGTTTCGCATCAGGGTATGAAGGGCTCCGGCGCCTGGGAGGCGGTGATCACTTACCATCAGGTGACCCGCACGCTCGTTTGCCTTGTCCTTTTCCATAAAATATAAAAAATATATCCCCCGAACAGAGATCAAACCTACAACCATCACACTTCCATTAAGATACCTTAACATTGCCCCACGACTATTATAAGTACCTATGTTTAGAGTTCCTGATCTCTTAAGGAAAAATGGAACCCTTATAAGATCACTTTGTTGTCCGTCCGTCTGTTTGTCTGTCAAGAGCCTTTGTCTCAGTAATGCTTGGAGATATCGAGATATAATTCAAACTATATACTCAAGTCTACTCTCTAAAAAAATCGTATTTCAACATTAACTTAAAAAAGATATGACTGTTCTTATCGCAAAGAATGCGTATTTCGACAATATAAAGGGAATCAAAATTAATAGGACTTCTGGTTGATATAGAATTATGAAATTTGGCAGCTAGCATCTGCAGGTAGTACTAGGTCAGAAAAAATCTGAATTTTTTTTAAGTACATGTGATTTAATCCAAAAAAATAATAACCTCCAAAAGGGGGAGGGGGGGTGCAAAATTTGATATTAAAACCGCTATTTCAAGCGAGGTAAGAGATAAAAGAGCTTGGTGTGCATATTCCAATACAGCACCGCAAAATTAAGTTTAACGTTGACATATAATGCAGAAATTGGTAAGGAACCCTAGGTACGCGAGTTCGACTCGCATTTGACCGAATTCTTAATGATTGTTAAAACTATAGATTTACGAGACACAATTACGTCATACTAGCTTCTACATTTTTTGTAGTGTAGGGAGGCTACAGGGTGAAACTAAAAAAATATTATTTTGAGTCAATAATTACAAATAAAATTTAATTACTTATTTCCTTTTAAGTATAAGAGAAGTATAAGTATATTGCTTACCAATAAGATCTAAATAATAAAGCTATTTTAGTGTCGACACGAGAACACTTTTAGTGTTTTGAATATTTTATGTTTCACGGTTTTCCGTCCAGTTGGCATTACTGGAATGGTTTATTTTGCGGTTATACTTAGCTTTGTTGATACATAATTTTGGAATTTCACTAAAACAATATTACCTTCTGTTTATTTAATGGTTATTTATACCTTTAGCTATATATGCAATATTCTAATAAAGATAAATCGCGGTGTTAAATTCCGCCACACATCATGCAATATCTTGAAAAGTGATCTTGAAAAAACGGAACGTCTTAAGGTTATAGGCGGAAAGAAAACATGATTGTCTAAATTCATTTGGTCGAGTGGCGGAACTCAAAGGCACGCTTCGTGTCGACACCAGAGCGAAGAAATTAAGATATGAATTTAAGTAAAAAAATATTTCCTTAAGTTTATTTACTAAATTACTTAAGTTTATTTATTACTTTAAGTGGGGATCAGTCGATCGATTTTCAACCAGGTGAATTTACGGTCATACTTTGTGCCCCTGCACCGCGACTGGCCTCACGGTATGTAAATATTTCAATATTCTTAGTGAGAGTCCTGATATATATTCCTGAGTGAGAGTCGAAGTTCCTGTCGCGTTCACAATAACACGCCACGATAGGAAAAAGTTGTTAAAAAAATCAATCAGTGACATCCAAAAAATTTCTTTCGTTAAAAAAACCAATTTTTCCTCCAAAAGAAATAAATATAGAAACATTGTCTCTTGTCAAGCAACAGGTTCTGCTATACCAACTATTGAAACGACGACGTTAAAATATTATATTGTCTTTTTTGATACACAAATATCCCATAGGTTTAAACAAGGATTTTTATGTTACAAAATATATATTTTTTTATTTCATTTATATCATTAAAACGCAAACGGGACTCGAACCCACTCCTCTTGGAAAGCATCCAATTTTTTAAACATATAAATATTATCTTTTCTTTAGTACAAATAAAAAAATCCATCCATACAATAAAAAATAGGAAAACAAAGCACGTCTAACAAAAATAGAACTAATAAAATCAGACAGAGAGCACCGAAATAAAACAATCGATTCTCCAAATAACCCCAACTCGCAGTCCGGTGACAAATTAAACAAGTATAAAATATTCATCTCTTTAAAAGCTTTCCAATGTCGTCGTGTCACAACGCCTCTTGCCCGTACAAGTTTGATAGGCAATGATATTTCTAAACTTACTTCATTTCAATTTGGTCTGTAATTCAGTGAAAGTTTTTGGTTTTATTAATCTTAATTAATTAGTTGAGGCCAGTCGTGGCGCAGCGGCACGAAGTGTGATTGTAAAACCGACTGGTTGTGGGTTCGATCCCCACTCGAGGAGATGAAATATTTACTGAAATTTATATTTCCATTTCTTCGCTCTGGTGTCAAGGTTAAGCGCGGCGTTGAGTTCTGCCACTCAACACGCAATGCCTCCAGAAGTCGGCAGGAAGTGGGGAACGGAGTGTCTTAACACTAGTTTTCCTCTGCCTACCCTGCTGTGTGCGGGATACAGCGTGACGCTGATTTGATTTTTTTTATTAAGTGGTCTACTCCGTTATGGTGTAGTGGAAATGTGTTGTTGAAATAGTTGTAGATTCAAATATATTTTTAGTACTCTTAAAATGTTATTTCTGACTTAGGAAAGAAAAATACTTCAGAAAACGTATACAAATTGAAATGTAGGATTTGAACCCGCGCTTCTTGGAATCAGTCGAAGTCAAATCTGATTACTAAGCCATATGTTCTTAACAAATACCGTTTGGAGAAAAGCTTATATTTAAAACTAGTTTCCACCCGATTTATTTGATTTTATTTCTACATTAGATCCGGTCCTGATGTAGTATAAAGTTTTTTTTTTCATATATTCTAAAAAAAATTGTAAACCTATACAAAACCAGAAAAACCTACATTTTATAAAGCAAAGCACAAAATAATAGTCTAACCAAGAATATTGTATTTTAATGTAAAATAAATATTAGAGACCAAGACCGCGTCAGAAACACCTGTCGTTGATTTATTTGTTGGTTAGAATTCGGGAGAAAAACGGGATCTGGATACTGCGGTAAGGTCTTTCAATACAATTAGGATAATAGCCGTAACACAGTAATGTAAGGAAAAATATAAATAAGATAAACTACTTCGTTTTTGAGTAAAATAAAAATAATTTGTTTATTTGACACGGAAGATTAAGTATGAGACCGGGCAATCAAAGACGGGAATTTTCCTTATATTATATTATACATTTAATTATTTTCATTTGCCTAATTTGAAAGATAAAATGCAGCGTTGAGTTCCGCTAGTACTCAGCACACAATATCTCGAAGATTTTAAATTAAAGGCCGAAAAAGGGTTTCTTTACACTACGTTCCCTCTGCCCAACTTTCTATGTGGGAGAAAAAGCTGCTTTTTTAATAGTACAGTAATTGATTATAAAAGTGATATAATGCAATGGTAGTACGTTTTTGTAATCAATTAAGTTAAATTTATTTACAACTAGCGGCCTGCTCGCGGCTTTGCCCGCTTGAATTACATGATTATTCATTTAAGAAATATAAATATTACAAACAGCCTTAATTATTAATTAATTGATTTGGATAAGTACTCACAATATTATTTGTAAAATAACTTATATTATTGTACAGTTATCCTGTACAGTTTTTATATAAAAAACGTGCTTTCTATGTATATTCTGTATACCAATTATATATTTAACTAATAATATAGCA
>JAAIXJ010000474.1:331104-370014 GCA_013403705.1 Heliconius hermathena | reverse complement strand
ATAGTTATATAGTCTATAAGCACTTCTGAAGAATGCAGCTTTCATACAAAACAAAAACAAAGTAAATAGGACCAGTAGATCCAGAGATCTTAACGTTTAAACAAACAAACTCTCCCGCTTTTATTTATTTTTTTATATTATTTTTATCCCGCTCCCACTTTTATTTATATTTTTATATTATTTTTATTAAAATATATAATATTAGTATACTGGTCAAAAGTGTGTTTCGTTGTAATGTTACTCCTCCTAGATTGTTAAACCTACAGCTCAGAAATTTTGTAGGAACGTTGTGGATGACACGGTGATCCCAGCGAAGTTGTTTGGTGATAATTGTAATTGTAGTTTTTCAGTAAATGGTCAAAATGTGTCCCATAGAGTTAAGCTGTGGAACGTTTTGAAATACACGGGCACACATTGAACTTTGACTAACCTAACCAAAACAGAAAATTTTGCGCAATATAGCTTCGCTCAGCATCAGCTCAGGATCCTAGCATATATAATGTGTATTTTACTTAGCTATCATGCTAAAAGTTACAAAAATCGAAATAGTGAAACATATCCCAAAATAGTAAAAACCATTTACATTTCATGAAGATATGCAACAGATGCCAAGAAAAAGCCAGTGCAGTTTTCCTATGCTTATAGGGTGAAAGCTTCATCTAAATCCGATCTATAGTTTTGCGTGAAAGTGGAACAAAATGTTGTGGTGTATACAAGAACAAATTTGAACCCAAAACCATTTTGGAAGCTGTACATCATAACTGCGCCGTAATGTTTCGAGCGCCCATCGTAACATTATGTCGTTAAATTAACGTAAATATTATTAATATTATTGAAATAATAAAGAAAGATTCAAGTTCAATTTCTTTTTATTCGATCAAAACAAAGGAAAACGCCAGTAACATCTTATATTTAACCTCACTCAGAACTGTCAGTATACTGAATTCAGCGGAGACACAAATGGTCTATGAACGGCAGCCGCTTTATCTTTCGGGACAAAAAGTGTAAAAAGAAATTGCTAAATTATAAGTGAAAGTAATCGTACTCCTGCTACTTTTTTGATTAGAAAATAAAGAATCTACTAGTGATGGATAAAAAAATATAATTATAAGAAAAATTGGACTGTTGATTGTTGAAATGGTTAAAAATAAGAGAATATAAAATAAAATGAGGCCAGTCGTGGCCTCAGCGGCACGAGGTGTGACTGCAAAACCGACTGGTTGTGGGTTCGATCCCCACTCGAGGAGATGAAATATTTATTTAAATTTATATTTCCATTTCTTCGCTCTGGTGTCGAGGTTAAGCGCGGCGTTGAGTTCTGCCACTCAACACGCAATGCCTCCAGAATTCGGCAGAAAGTGGGGAACGGAGTGTCTTAACACTAGGTTCCCTCTGCCTACCCTGCTGTGTGCGGGATACAGCGTGAAGCTGATATAAAATATAATATTTTAAAAAAATACTGATTTATCCATTCATTTTAAGTGAAGAATATTTATATGCACATTATGGTAATGATTTTAAATGTAAGTGACAAGTACTATTCCATCTGAATAAAGTAGTAATAATATTTTTCTTCTTATTAAAATTATTATCGTTACCTAATTACCTTAATTTTTTATACAATTAAGGAACAAATTATGACACATACGCATGCAAGCTTATTGAATTTCAATATTGAATCTTAGAGTTAAAATATCACGCTATATATCGGCTAGGATTTGTTAAGAAAATATTTTCCAAGCCAGCTGTTGAAAAACTGCAGACGCCACTAAGTTAACAGTTAACAAAGGAAATTGAAGACTAAAAGGCTTGTTCACAAAGTTATCTCAAATAAGCTCGTTATCTTTACATTATGTTGAGGTTGCTCTAGGGATTAAGAAATTTGCTATCGTTGTGTTCGAAGTCCTTTACGCAGTTTTACAGTTTGACTCTTACTTTAAAATTATAATTCGTTATGTTCGAAATTCACTAATATGAAGATTATGAAATGGGATCTTTCAAAAATCCTGGAAACTATATTGTGTTTATATGACATCAATCAGTCAATCAGTGCTTGGTAAATTCTATCATATCTTAACTTGATAATTCTATATTTCTGTTGTAATATAATATATAATATTTATTGTGTTATATTTTTAAATTAAGTATCGACTTCATTTTGCTACTAAATTATTTTTACCTAATAATGAGTTATTTTTCAACATTATCCAAAATTACATATTAATTGCAGCGACCTTAAAATAGTCCTCAGGAGGTGTCTAGTAGTAGATGCTTCTTCTTAGGTGCAATCAAGTGAAATCTTATTTTTTTTACCTTATTACTCAATTGACATACAATTCAGCGAGGGCTGCTCGATACCTGGATCCACATGTAAATGTGACGCACCTCGCATTTGATCATTAAGTCATAGAGCATATGGGCTCATCATCAAAAGAATAGTTGTAAAGTTCAACGTAGGTTGAAGTCGTAGAAATATTTCCTTATAAAAAATGCTTTGTCATTTTATATAATATATAGCTTCACACTGTATCTTGCATATATCCGGCTACGCAGAGGGAACCTAGTATTAAGACAATCCGTTACCCACTTTCCGCCGAATTTTCGAGGCATTGAGTTGAGCGGTGGAATTCAACGCCGCGCTTTGCCTTGTTACCAGGCGAAGAAACAAAAATATTAATAAATATTAATTTATTCCCCCAAGTGGGATTCAAATCTAAAACTGTCGTATTTACAGTCACACGCTTATGCTATTGCGCCATGACTACCCATAGTTAATTATTGTTATTCGAAATCATATTTAATTACTGTTCTAATCATTGCCACAATAATTAATATTATAAGGATAACTCACGAATTTGCCACAAGTTTTGTTCATTTCCTCTTGTGATTGGCACGTACAAGGAAAACATGATTTTTTCCTAGAAATAGGTCACTAATAAGTAAAAAAGTAAATGTGATTTTTTGTTACTGCTTTTAAATATTTCAAATTAAATACATTTTTTTCTTGAAGGAGAAATTAAGGTTAACGATAATAATCTAGTCTAGTCTAGGTACATAAAAAATATAATCTTCTTTTAAAAAGCAGTTTATTAAAATTCTTGGATTTCTATAGAAAATCATAATACCAAATCCTTAAAAGGTTAGTAAACAAGAACGATCGATCACTGTCGCCGTCACGTAACTTGAATACGTCTACTAACACTGTTCGGAATTTTTCATATGAAATTTTCATTGTAAATTCTCTTTTAAATCTTAAAATGGAAAATAAAGAATGAGAAATAGTGAAATGTCTCCAAAAGCAGTCTGTGGTTACAATGTTTTCGTAATGTAACACGACTTTTGTTTAAAACGTGTTTTAAAAATACTGCACGGATTTAACTCTCACATGTATAAAATGGGACAAAAATATATGGATTTTTATACCAGACTATTATATATGACTTTAGATTTAACTGACTTTTTTGGACCACAGGTAAGACGCACAATGTAAATTCAACGACAAGAACATATGATACGAATCTTCTCGAAATATTGGTTTCGTGGAAAAAAAGAAAGGTCAATGTTTAGCTATATGCTACCTTTTGTTAACATTAAAGATCGTGCAAAGTGGAGTAGGTTGGGCAAACTCTGGAAACAAACACCCGGTTTAATATCAGAACAAATAAAAAGAAACTATCTTTTATTAAGTAAAATAAAGTTATTTGGGTAAATTATGGAGTTATTAGTAAAGTGACAGTGAATATCATTTTGGTATAAACATGAATTGGTGAATATCATTTTGGACTCGTATCCGCAGGTGTCATAGAATCGAAGTGTGAACGAGAGCTGTACGAAGTAAATATGCAGATGTCTTATATGATTAATGCCTTGTTGGCTACGCTAATAAATTTAAATAATGAAGCCAGTCGTGGCGCAGAGTTGCAAAGTGTGACTGTAAACGTGATAGATTATTAATGTTTCAATTTTCTTCGCTCTGGTGTCGATGAAAAACGCGGCGTTGAGTTCCGTACCTCCAATAATCAATGTCTCCAGAAATTGGCGTAAAATGTGGAACAGAGTGTCTTAACACTAGGTTCCCCCTACCTACTCCCCTACTATGACCATTTTAAATATTTCCTAATGACCATTGTTACTCAATAATAAAATTCGGAAATATATAAAACAATCAATTTTTACATGAGAACCTAACTAAAGTTTTACATAAACGAATTTGCGGTTATTACTAAGTCCAGTGAGTACATTATTTGTTGATCAGTGGGATATGAAGAGATTGAAATCTATATCTTTGCTAAATATTATAGAGTAAAATCTATTTTTGTTTGTGTTTTTTTTCATATTAACTAATATTGTTTATTTACGATCAGTTGAATATAATATTGGACTGATATTTTTTAAGTATAAATATTTTTTTTTTCAAACACGATTTCAAACAACGAACTAAAAACTTATAAATAATTTTACATAAAGAGGCCAGTCGTGGCGCAGCGGCACGAGGTATGACTGTAAAACCGATTGGTTGTGGGTTCGATCCCCACTCGAGGAGATGAAATATTTACTTAAATTTATATTTCCATTTCTTCGCTCTGGTGTCGAGGTTAAGCGCGGCGTTGAGTTCTGCCACTCAACACGCAATGCCTCCAGAATTCGGCAGAAAGTGGGGAACGGAGTGTCTTAACACTAGGTTCCCTCTGCCTACCCTGCTGTGTGCGGGAAAAAATTTGCATAAAGTAAAACGTACTTTGATTTTGTTAAACAAAAATAATTTAAAAAAGCTTTTATCGGTGTCAAGTAAAACAAACAGGCTTAGTAATTCAATATTGTAGTAAGATTGTTGTAGCATTAGCTTAAGAAACTGAGAAACTATGTTATTTAATTTTATTTTGAAACTGTATCCCGCATATAGTAGGTTAAGACACTCCGTTCCCATAAAGACACTTCCATTCTGTACTTTTCATCTAATTCTGGGGGCATTGCCCGTTGTGCGGCGGAACTTAACGCCGATACTACATAATATTAAAGCGTCTATTATAAAATAAAATTATCTCTACATCTGAGTACATGTAAAGGATGAAATAGCGAGAAACCCTCAAGCATTTACAAATATCATACAATATAGAGATTTATATCGTACTAAGAAACCAATCGTTCTGCTTAAGTAATATAATTTTAATTACTAATTTGTAACTATCGAATAAATTTGAATATTTGGTCTGTGTTTTGTCAGATGATATGATATTATGATAAAATAACAATAACTTCCTTCCACCCGCCACGGAACTGTGGAATGGTCTACCCGCGGCAGTGTTTCCAGGTCGATATGAAATGGGTATCTTCAAAAAGTGCGTCTATCTCCACCTTATAGGCCAGCAACGCACCTGTAGCTCCTCTGGTGTTGCACGGAGTCGTGGGCGGCGGTAGTCACTTACCATCAGGTGACCCGAACGCTCGTTTGCCTTGTTCTTTTCCATAAAAAACACAATGTTTTTCCTTATAACATCACACTGCATCCATAGCGAAGTATTATTAATTAAAATGTTAACATAAAAAAATATAATCATACTTTTTCCTATAACATTACAGCCTATTATACTAAAGAGCGTTTCAGCTGAAAACACGCAATAAATACATCATACTAATTAATGCAACAGTACATTATTTCATATAGAGCCTCATTTGTATGCTAATAAATTCAGGTACATCGTAAATTGCATATTTGCAATAAAATGCCGATACCGCCTATTAAACAGATCGTAAATGACTCATCTTGTTAATCAGTAAAGGTTGAATTTAAAGTATAATTATTATGTAATTTAATATATTTACTGTGATAAATAATGATTATTTATACATATATAATAAATAATAAATATAATTTGAGGCACAAAATGTGATTGTAAACGCAACAGGTAGTAGGTTCGATTCCCACACCAGCTCTTCATTTGCTTTTTTTGGTAACGAGCCAAAGCGCGGCGTTTAGTTTTAGAATTTGGCGGAAAGTGAAAAACGGAAATGTGTTATTGGAAACAAAGAATCTTAGCGGTAAGTTTCTAAGGTCCTTTTGCTTACACTGCTATGTTCCACACATATACAGTGTGAAACTTAAAGCAAAAAAAAATCATTGATATTTTAAACGCTTTCGTACAAGAAGATTATAAAGCGTCCTCTGTGCCTATCGACCCCTCGAATGTGGAAAATGTCAATGGGAGAAGGACCACCATTTACCATAAGGTGATCCTTCAACTCATTTGCCCTGTTTTTTTTTCCAATAAAAATAAGTAGTAGGCTAGAGTATGATGCGGAAGTTAGAAGGTGTCTCATAAAAAGTGTTTGTCTTCAAATTCTAATGCGAGCGGCGTTTATAGTTTACAAAGATTAGAGTTGATTTTGACTACAATTGAAATAAATATATACAATTGAAAGAAATAGAGAAAGACTTTAAATATACGGCAAGGTTAAATGTGCCGGAGATAGCTACATTCTCGTATGTACATAAAAGATGATATCCGTATAAAAGATATATCGTAGTATATAAAAGATGATATCCGTATAAAAGATATATCGTATAAGATATACGTAAAAAGTCGCAAAAATTTAAATTTCTAAATAAATCAGCTTCACGCTATATTCCGCACACAGCAAGGTAGGGAGTGGGAACCTAGTGTTAAGACACTCCGTTCCCCACTTTCTGACGAATTCTGGAGAACTCAACGCCGCGCTTTGCCTCGACACCAGAGCGAAGAAATGGAAATATAAATTTAAGTAAATATTTCATTTCCTCTAGTGGAGATCGAACCCACAACCAGTCGGTTTTACAGTCACACTTTGTGCCCCTGCGCCACGACTGACCTGATATGAGTCTAACATTTCTAAGTTTCGGAACCTAACCAAGCAAGGTCTAAGATGTGAAAAAAAAACATTATTATTATTTGTTTAAGTAATATTAAAATTAAGTAATAGTAAAATTAAATATATAATTAAAATAATAAAAAAATATATAATATAGACAATATGTAGTAAGTCTACTAAGTAGAATATGAACAACTGTAACACTTAGAAGGGAATGGTCTAATTTGTATAAAAGCGAAAGTTTTAACTAGATCGCCCTCAGAGGACCACTCTAGTAGAACGAAACAATCTCAAACAATTACTCTCGTAAATTTTGTATTTAACCGAAGTTGTTTCCATTTAAAAGCGTTATTGCTTTGGTTATACCCAATATAGTTTTATTATATAAATATTATTTCATACATTGTTTATATTTTGTATATAATTTCGTACATTGTTTGTTCTTGTATTAGATTTGTTCTTAGACCCCGGCGAAGGAAAACATATATGAATTGTAATAAATTCGCCGAAAATATTGTTATCCAATCTCTAATATATTGTATAACTGTAATCTAATATTACTTGACCTTGTTTTACTTTTGATGTTTCATAAAGATTTTCTTAAAATCATCGAATTAATGAAATCTTAAAAATTTCAATTGATTACACATGATTCCTTTTATCAAACCACCTGCAGTTATGTGTGTTGTTTTATACTTTTTTGTTTATTTTGTAGTAGAAAAAAAAAATTAAATTAGCTTCACGCTGTATCCCGCACACAGCAGGGTAGGCAGAGGGAACCTAGTGTTAAGACACTCCGTTCCCCACTTTCTGCCGAATTCTGGAGGCATTGCGTGTTGAGGGGCAGAACTCAACGCCGCGCTTAACCTCGACACCAGAGCGAAGAAATGGAAATATAAATTTAAGTAAATATTTCATCTCCTCGAGTGGGGATCGAACCCACAACCAGTCGATTTTGCAGTCACACCTCGTGCCGCTGCGCCACGACCGGCCTCACCGGCGGCGGCGTTTGTAGTAGAAGCTATTATAATATACGGTTTTTTTCCTTAGGCTCAGATCTGCCACCCAACAGGTTGCCGGAAATAGAAACATTATGTTTACCGTGTCCCGTGACTTATTAAATATAGTTTTCTTCATATCTTTTTATCCCAAGACGTACCTTTTATATGAATATGCGATTAATATAATCTGTCACAATTCCACAATACTCATAACACTACTTTATACATTTTCTGATATTGTTCGGATATTTTTAGAGTTTCGTATCTCAAAATATAACAACGGAACCTTTATTTAAACCTTGATAGATAATCTACATTAAATCGATGTAGTTGATTTTGACACATCTATATAATTCGATGGTTTTAGAGTCACTAAGCAGGCAGTTCCTGCCAACTCAGTAAGTAGACCATCAAAGCTTGCAAGACACTCATATAGCTTCGGTGAGTGCACCACTCTCGTTATTATTTTCAATGAATAATATTACATACGTCAATGTGAAGTGTGGTTATCTTAAGTGTAAGTCTTTCAACTTTTGAGAAAATATATTATTGGCACTTTTTAAAGATTAAATGTACATATTTTTTCTTGGTTTTAATATATGTTGTACCAGGCCACAATAAACAATATAATATCGTCAAGATTTGGTGTATACTGTGCTGAAATCACTTGTTTATTGCACAAAATGTAAATATTGCATAAAAAAATAAAAGCGATGAAGAAATTCAGGGGTAGGACAGTGAAATTGAAGATCATTTACTATAAGATTAAGTACAAAGTGATGCTAAATACCATGAAGTGAGTACTCCATCAGTGGTAAAGCCCTTAGGTATAAAAGATTTATCAGATAATTAAGCTTAAACTTCTGAAAGTGCTTCGCCATATATAGATTATAACTTAAAGATGGCTATCTTTCATAGAGACCAAGAGGCGATAAATAAATTAAGGAAAAACACGGAATATCCTCCAGAATAACAAAAAGAAATTAAAACTTCAATCCTTTTGCTGTGTAAAGGAGTATACTGCAACATAAATTAAAAAAAAGTCAAAATCACATAAAAACAAAAGGACACGGACCACCAATGTCCGTGGTGTGTTTATATGTATAATAATAATATTGTCACACAAGAGTTTCGAATTTTTAGAGACAGAAAATATTATTGTTAGATGGCCACTAAATTTAAGTTTTTTAGGATATTTAAAAAAATCTTTGAAAACTTTACATGATAAATTATAAAGTTGAAGATGAGATTCTTAAATGATTAAGTTTTATTTTGTTATTTATTTATATTTTCTTGTAAAGTAAATAAACTGTAATGTTTTCATTTATATAGTCTATTAATACATACAATAAGATATATTATTACATTCGCAAACATAGTATAAACATATGTTCATTCGTCGAAGCGACGTACATTGAAATATGATTATCTATCTAGGGTTAAGACCATTTATCACTAGATCGCGTGGAGGTATCAGACTATAATTAAATCAAATGTTTAGATCTAAAGTATTTAGGAACTCTAATAAGGTCTTCTAAATCAACGTAATAAACAGATACACGCATTTATGCATTTTGTATGAAATTCGCCGCGTTATCAAAACCTATAAGGGCCACTTCCCGTGGAGTTACAGTTATGAAATTTGAGAACTTACAATACAAATAAATGGAAATCGGTAAGTCGGTAAACAGTCAATAGTATAATTAAAAAATATATATATATTTATAAATGACTAAATATCGACAAAATAAAGATATTATATATAGTGTCAAGGGCTGCAATGCAAATTATTGTTTAAAATTCGCTAACAAATGGCCTGTATTACGCGGGTGAGCCTCTCAGTTATTGCATTTACCGTAACCGGCTTTACATTCACTCAGCTCCATTATATCTGAATATATTTTTATTTTCCACTTACATTTTACGACATCTAATGTGTTTTTAATGTTTTTGTACATAATAAAAGAGAACGGTAAACAAATATTTATATATGGCATCGTAGCGCAGTAGTTGTAGGTATACATCCCAGTCGGGGAAATGATTAGACTTATAATAGCGTTGAGCTCCAAGACTCAGCATGCAATGTTTCGAAATTTGTGAAAGTGGAGAACGCAGTGTTTTAAAAGATATGTTGATTGTCTGTTCTTTTAATTTAACTATCTGGTATGTCAATAACAATTATTAATTTAATAATTATAATATATAATATATGTTGCAATGGTAATATATGTACGGATTATATAGTAGTAGATACTGTTTACGTACTAAATACACATTTATATTAAGGATAATTTATTTTATTTATTTAAGCTTTATTAATATAATGCACACAAACTGAAGTAATAAGAAAAGAAAATTGTATAAGTACTTACTATATCTGGTATTGAAAATTCGATGTTTCAACGAAATATATTATTTTGAGAGGCAAGCAGACTTATATTATTTACGTTAAAACGACCAGACCTTATACAGCTACTAACGGTTACTCAAACTTTTAGTAGTGATATAAGGATGGAATTTGACGTCCATAAATATGCGAGCATTCACATAGTGCGAGAGAGTGTGATAAGATTTGATAATATTTTTATTTTAGATTCTGCTTCCTTCAGAACCCTTGGTAAAGGTGAGACTTATAAATATCTTGGAATATCTGAAGCATTGGGTATTGATAAACAGAGCATAAAGCAATTGGTCACGGAGCGTTTTTTTGGTCGCCTGAAATAAGTGCTTAGCAAACTTTTATCTAGTGGATAAGAAGGATGTGGTAACAGTTGATAAAGACCTTACTCCTCTTTCCTTGGCCAAAGAGAACTGGCCTAGGCTTGTAGTACTCACTACTTCTGATCGCATGGTCAGCAAGGACCTGCATGGTAGATTTCATGGAGTGCTAGTAAGCCCGAACGTGGAGACTGCTTCCTCCTTATCTTGTTTGCAGTTCTGGACCTTTCCAGGGATAATGAAGGTTTTTTCTGTGCAATTATGGACACGGAACTACCAAAGACATATTGTGAAAAATGCCACTATCGACATCTGTCGGGAGTGTCATCGACCTGGGGAGTCTCTAAAATATATTGTCTCTGGTTGTTTTCATCTTGTTAGCGTGGAGATAGTGGTTTTAGTTAACGGCTTAATAGCGGAAATTCTCGACTAACATTTTAAGAGCGCTTAGCTCTTGGATCAATAAGCGGATGTATTAAGCAGTTTTACTTGAGACGGTGCGTATTGTGAGGCGCTTCCTCTCTCTGGAGCCCTAGCCACTGATGGCTTGGACTCTTGTCCTACCCTCGGAAAAGTGATTTTTTTTACATTTTTAAATGTGTTAGCATAATTAACTTGTATTATTTATGGCATTATTTCTGAAATTTTAATAGGTGTCAATGTAATTACGAGGACGTCATTTGATATTGTTTCCATTACCTATTATATTAAGTGGTATTTCTTATCGGCTCAAACGACGCGGCACTCGTGTGCATTACGTTCAAAGATATTGTCGAGACAACATGTTACTAGAATTAGGATCATATATACATAAAAGTATTGTAAATATAAAAGAAATTGAATTAGTATAAAAAGAGGGAACAAAATAATTATAAAAGCTGGATTTTGTGTCTGATTTGTTGGTTCGTCTGAAAAATGTATTTTTCATGACAATTTATATTTAAAAATGTAAAATTGATACCTTTTGTATAATAAAAGTGTATATTGTATATAAGTTTATACTCTTTCCTGTACACCCATAAAGAAAATAACAATAAAATATGTGACAGAAAAAAACGGAAATGTACAAGAGGCGACCTTACCACTAAAATAGCGATCTCCTACAGTCAACCTTCAGCATAGGATATAAAGGGGAGGAAAAGGGTTGGTGTATAAACAATAATTATAATAAATTTACAAAGCAAACAGCATACAGTCATGTATTAAATATATATAAATAAAACTTAATTTATAAATAAACATCACAAAACAAATTCTGTGGAAAATAGGGAACGGAGTATCTTAACACTAGGTTCCCACCGCACTGCCTATCCTACTATATGCAGGTTAAAAATTGTTATTCCGATATAATAAAATTTTAGTTCACAATAGTTATGTAATGTACTCTATATATTTATAATATGTTTTTTTTATTTTATTCTTATTTTATACTTAGCAAAGGAAAATAACTCGCAGTAATAAAAAACTTTATTTTGTATTATGGTTTGGGTAAAACATGTTAATCATTCTACGAAGGTTTCAGTTTAATTATTCTTATTTTTATTTCTCCGTTTACATTTCTACAGTCTCTTACATCTGTAGATATTAAAGTGCTACGTAGATACTTTAGCAATTTGGCTTAACGCCAGACGATATATATTGGAGTGCCAAAACTTGCTCATTGCATTTTATTAAACGCCTACTTTCATTATATTTTAAAGTACAATTGTTGTGGGTTCGATTATTTCTCGAGGAATATGCTGGGCAGACAGAGAAAACTCTCCCTGCCCCACTATAAGCGTGATATGCCGCGAAGCTATCAAAATAATCATTAGTACTTTATAACGAAAAAAAAACCGGATTCTTAGTCGACGCGTAGATTTTGTTAGTTGAAACGTAGCGAACTATTTTTTTTATCAAACTACTCAGTTGGATTTTGATAATTTCTTATTATTGGATATCATTTTAATTATATGTATAAATATAATTAAGTTAATTTAATGATTTTCGGCCGTAGTTTGCTGCTCAATGAAAATTTAAAATAAATTCAAAATTTAAATGAAAAGTAAAAAAATAGTAAACATTACTTTTTTTAACAGTTTTCTGAACTTAGTGTTTAATTTAGATTAACTGAGATAGATTATTTTTTNAGCACTATTATATAATATTTTATACAATAAAGTAAGCAAAGTTGAATTGTTAGTGGAGATTACCTTCATAAATCATAACAGTTAAGTTTAAGTAGTAATTAATTCAAGACAGATAAAGGAGGCCAGTCGTGGCGCAGGGGCACAAAGTGTGACTGTAACACCGACTGGTAGTGGGTTCGATCACCGGTGGAGGAGATGAAATATTTACTTAAATTTATATTTCAATTTCTTCGCTCTGGTGTCGATGCAAAGCGCGGCGTTGAGTTCTGCCACTCAACAAGCGTTGAGTTCTGGCACTCAACAAGCGTTGAGTTCTGCCACTCAACAAGCGTTGAATTCGTTGAAGCTCCAGAATTCGGCAGAAAGTGGGAAACGGAATGTCTTAACCTACCCTGCTGTATGCGGAATACAGCGTGAAGCTGAAAAAAAAGCAGAGATAAAGAACGACTTGATCTTCAAAGAATTATTAAGTAAATACATAGATTCTTCGGTTCATTCATTCGTTTGAAATAAATAAATCTATATAAAAAAGCCTAAAAACAGCCTTTCTACGTGTACTCTGTAATAACTGCATATTTAGCAATTGCACATTCACCTAATATATGTAACTAATTAAAAACTACGGCAATCATTTTTTAGAGAATATTATTAATTCTTATTCAAATCAATAATTTAACATTTAAGGCTGTTTCTGAAGGAGTAAATTAAATTATTCACTGACATCAGAACATTTAACAGAGTTTTAAAACTATGATAAGATGTACATAACATAGGTAAAAAGAATGTAATGTTACAAAAATGTATATGTATAATAATTAATTAGCTTTATGTGCTCAAAATATATTATTATAAATATCAAGCATCAACAATCATAAAACCTTAAAGAAATTAGGATAATGTAGTAAAAATATCATATTAGAAGTCATTATAGTTGTCAGTCAATTCTGTTTATTAAATGAATGTAGTTCAAGCGGGCGAAGCCGCGAGGGGCGGGCGGCTGAGTGTATTTATAAAAGTATACGTTTTAATATACAAAGTCACATACTACATATTATATAAAGTTATATTATATTTTAATAAACTATGTTTCAATAAACTTTTCAACCATGTTTGAGACAAGAATCGATGCCCTATGGTTACATGTTGAGTTAAAGGTTCTACGAGCGATTAAAACTTATCCCCTAACGTAGTTCTACAAGTTTGCACAACTTGTTAAAGCTACTTGCAAAATTATTAATACTCACGTAGAAGAGTTGCTCCAGGCCTGTTAATCATTTTCAGTTTATGTTCAAAGTAAGATTCTTTAGATATTCTGTTTGTTCGCCCTACTTTCGTAGGCCATAATAATAATAATTTATTTATATATAATATAAGTAATAAGTTATTTATGTAAGTTTTAAAAATTGATTCTTAATTGCAAAATAAATTTAAGTTATATGCGAGTAATGGTTTTATTAAATAGTCAATATTTTTTTAAGTTTTGCTTCAATTCAATACAAAAATATAAACTAAAATGTTTTTTTTTAGCTTCTCGCTTTAGCCTAGCGGGGTCTCAGATAGAACAGAGTCTCAGCAAACCTTTATTCGCCTCTTCTACTGTCATCAACTTCTTGATATATGTCATTCATGGAGTCCTCGTGCTTTTATGTGATCATTCTCTAGTATCATTGATACGGGGTTTTCGAAGGTCAACCTAGGTTTCCTTCTACTTCTCTTACTGCTCACGTTTCCTCTGTATATCTTTTTTGCCATTCTTGCATCACTGATTCGTCGACGTGCCCAAACCACCTGAGCACGTTCTTCTTCACTCTCTCCTTAACCAGTAGTAATTACCATTCTATAAAATAGAATTTAATAAAAGTATATTTATTTTTTTTAAATCAAGAAAACTCTCTGAGTCTATTATATAAAAATATGAACACGCCAAAATATGAAACAAAATACCTACACCTAATTTTGATATTCTCCTTATAATATGCATGAAAAATTTATATTGCCAAAAGAATGTCACGAAGACAATATCAGCAGAGCAGTGCGTTATTTTATAGAGCAGGAATTTCAAAGTAATAAATATAACAAAGGCTTTATTATCTCGACTTGACTTGTGGATAAAGACTATGTCTTCAATATTCAGCGTCAGAGAAAACGGGTTATTGAATATTTATCGGATAAAATCTCACCTTCTACCCCTTTAAAAAGTGTTGGGTATACTTAAAAAAATAGAACCGTATCCGTTGAAAGTGAAATACGTTTGAGATGCAAATGATTGATGAGCGTGGCCGTAAAGTTGTTGGAAATGTTTAAGCTTTTGTGAAACTTTTTGGCTTTACGCGAAGTGTAAAGGCAAAAAGTTTCACAAAATATAAATTGTGTCATTATAAAACAAAGTTAACAAAATAGCAACTGTAGATTTCAATATTTATATTAATTATATTAATTTTACTTGATTCTATATAAAAAAGCCTAAAAACAGCCTTTCTACGTGTACTCTGTAATAACTGCATATTTAGCAATTGCACATTCACCTAATATATGTAACTAATTAAAAACTACGGCAATCATTTTTTAGAGAATATTATTAATTCTTATTCAAATCAATAATTTAACATTTAAGGCTGTTTCTGAAGGAGTAAATTAAATTATTCACTGACATCAGAACATTTAACAGAGTTTTAAAACTATGATAAGATGTACATAACATAGGTAAAAAGAATGTAATGTTACAAAAATGTATATGTATAATAATTAATTCTTTCTTTTGATTCTATGCGCCTCTTCCTCCAGATAAATGGTTTTGACAGACAGACAACAAAGTGATTCTATAAGACTTTCAGGTTCACCTTTTGAGGTACGGAACCCTAAAAAGAGAAAATAATTTTATAATCACATTTAAGGGAACATCGTGTGAATAAGAGCATGTGTACAATAATGATAAATAATTGAGTATTAAATAGCACGTACTCAGTTCCTTGTATAAAGTTATTCAAATTAGTAGAGACAATGGAAGGCGCATCTGTTACCCGATTAATGGCTTCGACGTGTTTATTGGGAAGTAGGTTAGTATTGAATTTATGTATGACGCTTAGCAAGTTAAAATTCGATATCATAAATATTATTAGGGCCGTCGTGGCGCAGGTATATAAACGTTAGACTGTTAGTGCGACGGCTGTGGGTTCGATTTTCACTAGGGGAATTGAATATTTAATATTTTCCTTTTCTAGTTCTGACAACTAGGCAAAAGATTTGAGTTCTACCACTCAACACGTAATGCCTCAAGAATTCGGTGAAAAGTGGGAAAAGGTCTTAATAATAACTTACTAGGTTCCCTCTGCCTACCTTGCTCCCTGCGCCACGACTGGCCTCCAATATTCTATTTACATACTTATTTAATGTGTTCTTTAAGCTTGGAGATTTAAAAAAAAATTAAGAGATTTTTCTACACAATTTATGGCTCTATTAAGAGACATTTGACGCTCCAGTTCAAAACTGTCGGACTTTTTCGGTCCTCAATTTTCTGTTATTCAAGTTATATGTTGCTTTAACTAAATAAATTAAAACACACTTTTGTCAATTAAGTTTTATGAATTTTATATTAAAAATAATGAATTTAAGATAAATAAAAAATCGTTAGACTAAGAAGGGGAATAAGAATAAGAATTAGAAAATCAAGTTAATTATTTATTTTTAGAGAAAATCAAGTTAATTATTTTTTGTACTTGTTTTAAGGATATATTTAATTGGCTTAGTGTAACAATAAAGCAATTGTAGATACTCCTTTTTTAAAGTATAAATAAAATGTTTTAAAAATACTATTTATAACTTTGGTTATGTGCAATTACTTCATTGTTGTACCAAATAAAGAACATTGAGTACGAAAGAGGCTATTGGGCTCTACCCAGCTTCACATACAAAAAAATACTTTTCAACTAAAAGGATTTATAAAATATTAAAATTATCACGTACGTGAGTTGAAAAATAGGAATCTTTAATATTGGGACAAATCCATGAAATAACTTGAAATAATCGACGACCTCCGTCCAACTACGATAGTCCCAGATAAGGATATTAAAAGACAATATTAAACATTAATACTCCGCTATAAAGGAAAACGTCTTCACCTTTGCCTTTATACTAATAACATTTCCAATACTGCACTATGAAAATGGTGTTGCAATACGTTACAGTTTGAGTAATTTATTTTGCTCCGGGGAAAATTGGAGAAATAGAATTACTCGATGTTCTGTGTTTATGTATAGACACACAGACATACATACGATAATGTTACTTAAAATAGATATATGATAGAGAAAACCATATTAAACTTAAATTTTTAGTTTGTTTCCGCAAATTTAATTATTTTATATAAATACTAGCGACCCAAACGCGGCTTAAAGTAGTTATTATATTATCGTCAACTTAAAGTATTATTATATTATAGTCAAATTTTACAAAATGTTTACATAGGCTACAATTTATAATTGTAGCCTATGTGTTATTATGATATATAGACTTGCTTGCTGTAAAGTTTTATTTAAATCTGGTTCATAGTTTTTGCGTAAAAATGTAACAAACAACCATCCTCATAAACATTCACATTGATAATATTTGTAAGATAAACGATACGTAAGACTAAAGGACATTTGACTATATTTTTTTCTTTCTCCTATAAAAAGTTTCGTATTGAGCAAGGTACATAAGAACAAAGTATATTGCACTTTGAAAAATTATTAATTAATCACGAAAATTTTAACCATCATTTCTATTTAGTAACTTGTCTGATTAAAGGAAATGATTCCATAATATATATAAGTATATATATAATTGATATATTCAATAATAAGGAAATATAAAAGGTATTAAGCTACTGATACGATTTTTGACATTTTTCAGATCTTAAGCAATGAACAAAGGTTGTTTTTCTTTACTTTAAAAAAAAATATTAAGTAAGTTATAATTTTATTTTAGAAATTATTAGCGTTTGGATTACAAATAAATAATATCTACAATAAAAATTGACTCATAGCTAGGTTCCGTTTGTTCTAAAAATCAGAACTAAAAAGATAAAATAAATTCGTCACAAATTTCGTCTCGGTTTCATTCCAACTTTTCCCCCAGAAGATAAACCAGCTGGCCTTCATAGGCCATTTGAATCGCGCGCAGTAAGGTTAAATGTTTTTCTACTTATTCTTTCCTTTTTTTAAGACGTATTTACTTTGTATATTTTGTTCTATAACTCTTACTTCTTCTTACTTACGGCTACCACTGTAGTATATGCGTTTACAAATTAATGCTTCATACATTCAGTCAAGGTTGTCCCTGTCTTCTCTGGTATATGCAACATACAGTGTAAAGCTGAAATAAAACATCCTTTCTATACCTATTTAAATATTTATATATCTGTCACTTTTTTTACTTTTAGAGATCCGTACCTCAAAAGATAAAAACGGAACCCTCTTCGATCACTTTGTTATCCGATTGTCGGCGATTTGAAAATCGCATATCAAGCGGAAATTAATATCAAATATTCTGGTCTAATGTCTGTAAAACACAAAAAAAAATCAATCTTCTGAATCAACGTTATCTCTATATATAATATCTATATATAATAAGACAGTAAAAATATTTTGTATGTACATTTAGTAATTTTGACTGAAATGGATAGAGGGACACTTAAAAAGAATAATAGAAAACAATTTTTTTTTTAAATTTCTTGTCTGTCTGTCTGTCTGTCGATATGTATTGTCACATTTTTCTCTGAAAGTACTGAACCGATTTACTTCAAAGTTTCACCAATAGCTTTGTTACAACTCAACTTAACAATTAAAGTTTGTTTCATCAAAATCGGTTCGTTAAAAAACTTATCGTCATTTGAATGAACTCAAGGCATTAGTTTGCCTGCGAATGTTATATAGCAATCGCGCTGATAAGATTCCTGGCTAAAGAATGACATTCGAAACGTCTTGGTTATATGACTGTTGATAAAAATATATATTTTTGAAGCACTATTGTACAATATTTTATACAATAAAGTAAACGAAATTGAATTGTTAGTGGAGATTACCTTCATAAATCATAACAGTTAAGTTTAAGTCGTAATTAATTCAACACATGGATAAAGACCGATTTGATCTTCAAAGAAATATTAAGTAAATACATAGATTCTTCGGTTCGTTCGTTCGTTTGAAATAAATCTATATAAAAATACCTAAAAACATCCTTTCTACGTGTACTCTGTAATAACTACATATTTACCAATTGTACATTTAGCTAATAATATGTGTAACTAATTTAAAAACTGTACAGGAGTTAATATGCAAACATTACAGTTATTTTACAAAGAATATTATGAATCCTTACCCAAATCAATAATTTAACATTTAAGGCTGTTTCTGAAGCAGTACATTAAATTATTAAGTGACATCAGCACATTTAACAGAGCTTTAAAAAACATAACATAGGTAAAAAGAACGTAATGTTACAAAAATATATACATATAATAAATAATTAGCTTTATGTATATTTTATGAATATCAAATATCAACATTGGTCGTATTTTTTAGTTCGAAACAATCAAAAATTCTTATAGAAATTACGATAATGTCGTAAAAAAATCATATTAGAATATTACAGATTAAAGTAATAAAAAAATCATATTAGAAGTCATTATAGTTGTCAATCAATTCTGCTTATTAAATCAATAATCATGTATTTTAAGCGAGCGATGCTGTGGGCGGGCCGCTAGTCAAAGTATATGAGCATTTATGCGTAGATTTCGTTGTATTTTGTATAAATAAAACTCGCCGCGTAATTAAAATCTATAGGGTACTTTCAGTGAACTTACAATACAAATACAGGAAAAAATGTAAAGGTGAAAATTTATAGGTATTTAATAGAAAAAAAATTTTTACAAATTTATAATTCGAGTTCATTTCGAACAAAATGAATGGTCTCAACTGCAATTTTAAGTTTGTCAACATTTATAGATGGTACTACTTGCTTGCAAAAAAAATCTAAATTGTTACGCTACCCTTCCGGTCGGTTTTGTTTACTTCAGTAAGATATTATACCTTTTAAAAATATTTCTAAGATAGAAATTCACCTCGAATTTTCTTAACATTTTTCGTTGGTTAATTATTTTAAACTAATTTTTTCACAGCTTCGAAAGCAGACTTTAGACGTGGTATTAAACAGAAAAATAAAAGTATGTATCTATAAATTCAGTTTGTACTAGATTTATATGTAAAAATATGTTTGTTTCTTCATGGTTGACAGCGATGTTAAGATACTATTTTCCTATTAAGATACTTCTGTTCGATACTTCACTTTCCGTCGAATTCTGGAGGCACTGTGTGTCATTTTCCTCGCTCTGGTAACGAGGCAAATGCGGAGTGGTAAGCGGAAAGTTGGGAAGCGGAAGTAAAAGTAAAGAAACAGCGTGTATTTAAAAATATATATATATATATATATATATATATATATATATATATATATATATATACACACACACTCTTTGTTTATTAAAAATAAATCATAAAACATTTTTATACGAATCTTTT
The DNA here is from genome assembly GCA_013403705.1 of Heliconius hermathena. Classification (NCBI taxonomy): domain Eukaryota; kingdom Metazoa; phylum Arthropoda; class Insecta; order Lepidoptera; family Nymphalidae; genus Heliconius; species Heliconius hermathena. Next base: position 349,764 of record JAAIXJ010000474.1, on the reverse strand, counting down.
CATAAAATCTGTACAAAGAACTATATGAGAAATGCTTTCATCATATTTTATTTATTCATCAAAAATCAACATTTTATAGATACAGAAGCAAAGAAACGAATGAAAATAAAATATTTTCTACGTTATGATGTCGGTGGGAAATAAAGATAGCAATTTCTGATATTAATACAAAAATGTGCTCCAGACAATTACAATAAAGGTGAAATTTATGTTATTAGAAGATTTTGTCAAGAGACAATAGTGTTTGCTAAAAGCCAAGGGGCTTATAATTATTTACAACTTTAATATCTTAATAACATGAATATACTAGGTAAGTACGTAAGCAAGTTTAAACGTATGCACATGGCAAAATAGTATTGCACCTTTTCGTGAACGCTACGGTTGTGGGTTCAATTTCCAAGTTACTAACTTCGAGGTACTTTAAGATTGTTTTGGTCAGATTTGATACCGTAGTGCTGCATTGAGTATCACTATTTAATATGTCATTTCTCGAATTCAGACAAAAAGCCAATAACAGAGACAGAGAGAGACAGAGTTTCTTGACTAATATAAGAATTTATCAGCTTCACTATCATGCAAACAGCAGGGTAGGCAGAGAGGACACAGTGATAAGATATTCAGTTCTCCGCTTTCCGCCGAACTTTTCGAGGCATTGCGTGTTAAGTGGCGGAACTCAACGCCGGACTTTTCCCTTATTGCCAGAGCGAAGAAATGAAAATATTAAGAAATAAATATTTCCTCGGGTGGGGATCGAACCCAAAACCAGTCGATTTTACAGTCACATTTTGTGCCCCTTCGCCACGACTGGCCTCAAGATAGTCAACTTTTTTTTTGTAAAATTAGCAAAAATACGTGCCTCTTTCATGGTTATTTTACAATAGGACTATAGAGTCAATTAATAAATCAGCTCTTTGTATAATTTTATTAATATTTTAAAAAATATGTAATAAATTCTTATATTTTGATTCACTTTTACAGAAACGATCAGGGTCGGTTCAAAGAGCTTCCACAAGACAACATACTATTTGATGAAGATTTGTCACAAGCATCGTCGAATAGCTAAGGTGAAAGCGAAATAAAACCCGAATATTTCGTACTGAGATCAAAATTCAGACAGCGAAAAGGCGTTGAATTATCAAGAATGTACAGGTGACTACAAGTTTTTATTTTTGGAGAATGTAATGTAGGTGACAATAGTTGCTTCACATTTTTTATATTATAATATTCTGTTTGTTCGACAAAATATACAGTGTCATAGTAAAAATTGTGATAAACATACGATAGGAACGAGAAATAAAGATAAGCTTGTTACGCCAAGTTTTCACCTCCAAAAAGTTAATAAATCTTGTCCCATACAAGATTTATTAACTTTTAGTATACGTGTATATAATAAAATTTTAAAGCATCTAAAAAAATGTGATAAGTAAAGCTTATTACACTGTTCAAGAATATTTACAGGATGGAACATGTATGGAATTAATGTCTATTGAATGTCATGCAGGATAGCTGCCAGTTAATGTAATAATTAATTTATAGCATTGAAAAAAGCAACTGAGTTTCTTGCCGGCTCTTTTCAGTAGAACTGCATTTTGAACCGGTGGTAGCTTTTTTGTTTATATGTTCATTCAACGATTCAAAAGTGCTTATAATAGTCTATTTGAATAAAGAATATTTTTAATTTTAATTTGAATTAAGTGGTCTTTTTGTCTCAAATGTGCCACAATTCTGCCAAATGTAGCAAAGAAGTCGTTTATCTTTAAGCAACAATATTATAAAACAGTTACCGTTAGTTAAACTAATTGAGTCTCATAAGAGAGACTGATAGACACAGTTAAACTTGCCTAAAATGTTGAAACTAAGACATTATCGTCAAAGAATTTTTGATTGTTTTAAATAAAAAAATACGACCATTGTTGATATTTAATATTTATAAAATATACATAAAGCTAATTATTTATTACGTATATATTTTTGTAACTTTATGTTCTTTTTACCTATATAATATACTCTGTTAAATGTGCTGATGTCAGTGAATAATTTAATTTACTCATTCAGAAACAGCCTTAAATGTTAAATTATTGATTTGAAGGATTCATAATATTCTTTGTAAAATAANTTTTTTATTTTATTTTTAATATTCTGTTTGTTCGACAAAATATACAGTGTCATAGTAAAAATTGTGATAAACATGTCGTAGTAAAAATTGTGATAAACATACGATAGGAACGAGAAATAAAGATAAGCTTGTTACGCCAAGTTTTCAACTCCAAAAAGTTAATAAATCTTGTCCCATACAAGATTTATTAACTTTTAGTATACAATAAAATTTTAGTATACAATAAAATTTTAGTATATAATAAAATTTTAAAGCATCTAAAAAAATGTGATAAGTAAAGCTTATTAAACTGTTCAAGAATATTTACAGGATGGAACATGTATGGAATTAATGTCTATTGAATGTCATGCAGGATAGCTGCAAGTTAATGTAACAATTAATTTATAGCATTGGTATTGAAAAAAGCAACTGAGTTTCTTGCCGGCTCTTTTCAGCAGAACTGCATTTTGAACTGGTGGTAGCTTTTTTGTTCATATGTTCATTCAACGATTCAAAAGTGCTTATAATAGTCTATTTGAATAAAGAATATTTTGAATTTTAATTTGAATTAAGTGGTCTTTTTGTCTCAAATGCCCGACAATTCTGCCAAATGTAGTAAAGAAGTCGTTTATCTTTAAGCCACAATATTATAAAACAGTTACCGTAAGTGAAACTAATTGAGTCTCATAAGAGAGACTGATAGACATAGTTAAACTTGCCTAAAATGTTGAAACTAAGACTTTCAAAAATCGTGAAGATCGATGACAGGAGTGGTAAAGCACCTTTCGTAAAGCACCAATAGTCTCATTGATGTTTTACGAAATGGTCAGTGCCTAGGACACGGGTGGCAAAAACATAGAACAATCAAATATTCTTGTCACAAAATAAATCACGTAGTGTCATGTTGCAGTAATTCTTTGACAGTGCAAGAAGAGTAGTTTTAAAAGGGATGTATCTCTTTTTGTGTTAGAAGGACATATATTTTTGTTTATTTATCAAGAGGTCCTAATGTCATAAGAATAATAAAGGCCGATTTAAGACTTAAATGCTTAAGATTCTTATTAATTTTACTAAAAATATAGTATAGTAGTGTAGATTTTTAAGATTTCGTACATTTTAAGGAAAAAAGGATATTATAAGATCACTTTGTTGTCCGTCCGTCTGCCTGTCTGTCTGCCCGTCTATCTCTGTCCGTCTGCCCGTCAAGACACTTTATCTCAGGTACACTTGTAGATATCGAATTCAAAATTCAAACCATATACCTAGCCCCTACCTACCTACGGCCCCAAGATTTCCTGAACAAAAAACGTATTTCATTACTGTATAAGATCTTCAATTTTTGTATGGAATCCTCGGTGAGCGAGCCCGAATGGCCCGACTTGTGATTTACCAAATATATATGTTTTATTGACAAATGTATGTATATGTAAGATTAAAACGAAATGACCTACACGTTTCTTAAGTAATTAATTATTAGCAAAACTTTAGCTAGGAATCCTGGTCTATGAGACCGGCGTCACGAAAAAGGTAAGTCAAATTAAAGTCACCAATGGCGTGTTAAGTGTTAAGTTGTAATGGGCCGCTAGTGTGTACATTAAATATCTTTTTTACTCGCAACGCCCTGAAGCTTTTATAGATGATAAATATAGCCTCTCTATAAATGTCGGAATATTTATAGTTTATTCTTATTATAGTTATAAAAAGGTTAATAGGATTGTTAAATAGCAGGAAAAGATTATAAGAAATCTGGGAGATAAGGAAACCAATATTATATAAATCCCGATAAAAATATGATCATAATTAGTTTTCAAAGGGAAAACCAGGTTAAATAGACTATAGGGCAAAACACAAGATTTATGAAAATACAAAATAAATGTAAAATAAAGTAATTTATATGAATATAATATGCTTGTTACAAGTCTTGGAACAATTTTAACATGTATTAAATATCTGACGCACCAAAAATGTTCACAGTAATCATAATAAATCATAAATCTCAAAAAATAAAATAAAACAAATAATCAAGCCAAGCTAAGCTAAATCAAAACCATAATTTGAAATTTTGTCTAATAATACTTAAGAATTACCATATACTATTGGAATAATTTTGTAATCGAAATACATATAAACAAAGGGATATTACAAAGCTTCTTGGGAAGATTAAATTGGTTAAAGACTATTTCCTAACTGGAAGTTTAAACTATCAAAATAAATAACATACTATAATTTCCCTTAAAAACACGCCCAGTACTATATGCATGAAAAGCGTACAACAGATAGACAGTCTGACACACAAATATTAAAAAAAAAATGCTTTTTGGCATTCATTTAATCTTTTCTAAAGATTAAATGAATGCCAAAAATCATCAATCACTTCTTTTTTTTTAATCTAAAGACCACTTACCAGTACTTTTTTGATATTTAATGTACAGAATTGACCCCTCTTACTGATTTACAATACTTATACTCTTATTTTAAACCGTGTTAAGTAATCCAAAACTAATTTGACTATAATAGCGACGGTTAGTCTTTTATTAAAATGCATGGCAGCTCTGGCACAGCAATATTGTGCATCTGGATCCGTTCCAAATTGCCGGCAACTCTCGGCACCGGAACTTTGACACCCGCAAATGTATACGGGAATGATGGAACGTACTTTTCAACTTAGCTAGAAGACTGTGTAAGTACTATGTAGTAGCTTTTTAAAAGTTTTTTGTTTAACATTGAAGTTCAAAATTGTAAATTGCAATAAAAAAATATTGTATTAACAAATAATAAGTCAAGTATTTAAGTTAATAAAAAATATCAATTTAAAGGTTTAAATTTAATAATAGACAAACATTAATAATCTCTTGAAGTGGTTCAAGTACCTCTTGGGGACCGTCCAAACACTCTGACCACTAAACATAGCATAGCGTGGCTCAATAAGAAAGTAAGGTCTTCTTATTAAGCTACGCTTTTAAGCTAAAAAATCCCTGCAGAGATGATAACAAAATAAATAAATTGCGACAAGCTTATAAAAGTTTATAATAGTGCATCACTAGGTTTACCTATACATAAATTATGGAAAATAAGTACAACAACAATGCATTATTAATAACTAGCGGCTCGCCCACGGCTTCGCCCGCTTAAAATACATGATTATTGATTTAATAAGCAGAATTGATTGAGAACTATAATGACTTTTAATATGATTTTTTACGACATTATCGTCAAAGAATTTTTGATTGTTTTAAATAAAAAAATACGACCATTGTTGATATTTGATATTTATAAAATATACATAAAGCTAATTATTTATTACACGTATATATTTTTGTAACTTTATGTTCTTTTTACCTATATAATATACTCTGTTAAATGTGCTGATGTCAGTGAATAATTTAATTTACTCATTCAGAAACAGCCTTAAATGTTAAATTATTGATTTGAAGGATTCATAATATTCTTTGTAAAATAACTGTAATAATTGCATATTAACTCCTGTACAGTTTTTAAATTAGTTACATATATTATATGAACGAACCAACCAAAAAATCTTTGTATTTACTTGATATTTCTTTCAAGATCGTTCTTTATCTCTGTGTTGAATTAATTACGACTTCTTTCAAATGACGATAACTTTTTTTTTAATGAACCGATTTTGATGAACTAAACTTTAGTAGTTAAGTTGAGTTAAAACAAAGCAATTGGTGAAATTTTCAAGTAAATCGGTTCAGTACTTTCAGAGAAAAATGCGGACAAAAATATGTCGACAGACAGACAGACAAAATATTTTTACTGTCTTATTATATATAGAGATAGAGATTAAAATGAAAAAAATTTAAGTATGAATCTTGTAATTGGAAATGAAAATACTTTAATTCCTTAGTAAAATAGAATCCACTGTCATCGCTTTTAAAATCTGAAACTCCATTGGACCGTAATAAGCCACGCCTAATAAACATTTATTTTTATTTCCTATTGACGCCATTGTGGCGAAGCGGTACAAGCGTGTGACTGTAAACGCAAAGGTTCTGGTAGGATGCCCACTCAGGAGAAAGAATTATTATTTACTAATATTTTCATTTCTTCAATCTGGCAAAAAGCCCAACTTTAAATTTCACCACTCAACACGTAATATCTCAAAACATCGGCGGAGAGTAGGGTACGGAGTGAATCCCTCTGAATACACTACTATATGCGGGATACAACGTGAAGCTGAGAATATATTGTTAGAGTTTATACAAGAAAAGCAAATGTAATGTATTTGCTCAAGAGTAGTGTGAGGGTACAATTGTCATTGAAATTGGAAACAAACCTGTTGACAAGAGATCCGGTGGGAGGTAAACATTTAAATCCTTTCCGGAACGCTACTTCAAATCTTGATTTCACTTGCTGTTTGCCGACACCTTTACTAGTACTGTGGAAAAGGAACTTAAATATTACTAGGTATGGCATGTTGCAACCAAAGGAGTTTCTCTATTGAAATATTATGTTATTTTACTTTAATTTTTAACTTTTAGTTGTAAACGGGCGGCTTGGTCAAATGGATTTTACATGACATTGTTAAGTTGCTTTATATTATAACAACCACTACTGCTATTTCATAGATGGTCGAATCAAAACCTTCAATTATTTTTTTAGCTTTACTTTTTAACTCTGTATCCCGCATATCCGGGTAGGCAGAGGGAACCTGGGAACTAATATTACGATACTCCATTCTCATTAAGGCACTACCGTTCACCACTTTCCGGAGAATTCTCGAGGCATTACGCATTAAGAATTGATTATGTTAAAAAAGACGAATTTTTACAATTGTCAAGAAATCATATCTACTAACTATATATTCAAAAGAACACTATAGTAAATTTTGTTAAACCAATTACAACTACAAAAATGTAAAAGAGTTCTTTTACATCGTTTCATTTAAGACTAGCCTTAAAATAAACACAACAAAGTATATATAAAAAATAGCTTGCCAAGTCTCGGACGCGTGGCTGTTAATCAGTCTCTAATGCGGAGAGAACAAAACGAGAAACTACTGGGACCTAGTTATTTGTAGGACCGCACTCGAATTTATCTCCAAATTTAAACAGTATTTACAAAAAAGAAAAATTTTTGTTTGTACGTTTAGTTTATAAAGAAGATACAATAGTGTCTTTTTTATGGAAGAGGACAAGGTAAACGAGAGTTCGGGTCACTTGATGGTAAGTGATTACCGCCCCACGACACCGTGCAACACAAGATAGATAAATAGATACTAAATACATTAAGTACTTAATGGTCTTTTTTTTTATTTAATGACCTAATTTTGCGATGACAAGCGCAAAATAATCTGCCAGTGTCACGTATTGGTCTTTAATGTTTAATTATTTATATTAACTACATGACCCATTGACGCATTTAATAATTTAATAATACACGTTGCCATAGCAACGTGTAATGAAAAGAATATATTCGAAATCGATGATTCTTTTCAATTTGGCAAGAATAGGTAATTTATAATAAGTATTTTTTATATGCATGTTTAACCTTTTAAGTCTACGAGTATATGGGTGTAAAAACACTCAGGTACGTTTGGTTTTTAGTCGCTACACTATTTAATCTTTGTTATAGCACTTTGCGCTTTTATATATCCTGCTGAGTTGTTTATAGCTCTTAAACACGCGGATCGCGGATCGTTCACACCCGCAACTTTTAAAATACGCACGCATTACTTTTAACATATTTGTAAATATTTGAAAATGACTAAGCAACTAAAAGTTTCCTAAGATTTTTTTTTTGTCACACTTATGACGAAAAAATTCAATATTTTTTTTAAACATATAATTAATTAAAATTAACCTTTAAAATTAAACATATTGTACTAAATGAAAATAAAAATTTTTGATTTATATTTGGATTTAATTTTTCACAACCATAGATGGTGAACTTAATTATAATAATAATTTTTTTTTTTTTAATTTATACAATTACAAATACATATTTGATATTACCAACAGCAAAGCATATGCTTTAAATATTACAAATTGGTTTACCCACGATATCCTGCGTTCAAGACTATATTGGGCTAATGGCCAAGAATCAGCCATACATGAATAAAACACGTTTCGGTAATACTACGTAATTACTTCCTGCATTCGCTATACAGCCCACTGCATCCGGTTCGCAATAAACCAATTATGATTGAAACTTACTAAAAAATTTCCAACACGCAAGCTACGCTCACTTAAATAAAACATACTGTTTAAAATCATTAATTATATTAGAGGCTAGTCGTGACACAGGCGTGAGACTGTAAACGTGATAGATTATGAGTTCAATTCCTACTCGAGAAGGTAATGTTTTCATGCCCTCGTTGTGCGCGGCGAAGTGCGGCGAATGCGGCGAAACATTGAGACGGAATTGTATTAATGGCAACTGAGAGTCTTATTTGGGATGGAATTGTCTTCATGGCAATGGAGGCTCTTAGTCTAGTCCTGTCCGCCTGTCCGCCTGTCCGCCTGTCCGCCTGTCTGCCTGTCCGCCTGTCCACCTGTCCGCTGTTTATAGTTTGCGCACAGTGACAGTTTACTTAGACATATGTAAAATAACTAAACATTTTTCTCTTAAGTACGAAAATCAAATCAATTCCCAAATTCTGTCCGTCTGACCATTTTACTTGAAATTGCGTTAAGGTATCAATCTAAAATTAATATCAGATATTCAGTTTAACAGTTATTTGGAATATAGAAATTAAGCTTCTAATACAATGCAGTCAAAAGATTTAAAAGAAAAAGCATTTATAAGTTAATTTCATACTAAATAAATGTATATACTCGCAAACTTAAGTGTGTAAACAAAACCAATATGGTATTTCCCAATCACAATCCTGAAATTGGTACAAAATACAGAACCATTTGTGGGTGAGTACGACTCGCGCTTGGTAGCCGCACGTGAACCGCTAGTTAATAATATTTTTTGAACTGAAACTACAAATTAAACTAAATAATCTAATCAAACTATTACAAATTTGTCCTATTTTACTTATTATATTGATTGTTGGTATAACACAAGAAAGTTTTTATTAAAATAAATACAGATCACATTTAATAATCAATTTAAAACATATTCTTATTCTTTAACAAACATAAATGTATTATAGAAAAAAACAAAACACAAAGTAAAAAGCTAATATTATTCGATTTCGTTATAAGATCGTGACAAATTACTGATAACTCTTATAAAATTATAAGCTATTGAAATTAGGTAATATTATTATTAGACCATATAATGCATTAATAATATTCTTTATCAGTGCATTTATTACGATTTTTTTTATATGTGGTACTTCACAGATGATTTATAATTTGAGCATTTTAACTTTACTTGCGGCGTTGAATTTCATCACACAACACGCAACGCTTCCAGAATTCGCAGAAAAATGCCAACGGAGTGCTTAACACTAGGTTCCCAGGTTCCCTGTACCTATCCTACCCTTGACCATTTGTCTGATTTAGAGCTCATAAACTGGGTGAATCGGCAAGGGACTTAAAAAAAAAGTTCTTCGTCAATAGTTATGTATGATTCTGGAATGTAAAAACCGGTCAAGCGTGAGTTGGGCTCGCCCACAGGTACAAAAATTGGAGGTCTCAAGTTTTTTAAAGTTTCTTTTAAGACTATTATCTTTTACCTGAACTACTGTAGATGTTAGCTGCCAAATTTTATCATTTTAGTTCAACCGGAAGTACCCTATTGATTTTTTAATTGTTTCCCTATAAAGTGTCGAAATACACGATTTTTAAATATTATATGATTTTAAATAAATGACTTTATTTTTTTTAAGTAAATGTAAAAATATATAAAATTAAGATACCGTAGATCTCAGTATATAAATATTAATTCGGTATCTCCAAACATGCCTGAAATATAGGCACAAAAAGACGGACGGACAACAAAATGATCTTATAAGGATTCCTTTTTTCCTTAAAAGGTTTGGAACCCTAAAAACTTAGGCGTTGACTGCTTAGCATAATTATTTAATTATAATTTCTATGTTTTCTCCGCCGCCGCGTCGCCCCTTCACCTCTCCGTCCCCGAAGCATGAAAATATGTCAAATTATACCTTTAAATAATGAAAAAGTAATGACCAGACAAAAATGGCAAGCGGCAGTTCCGGGTGAATCGTATTTTTTTTTCGAAAAGTGTAACTGCTATAAAATAAAATATATTTTAAATTATATATAATAAATATGTAAATTTACTAAAAGTCAAAAGTCTCATCGACATAAATTATAATAACAATTAAAAAAGTTACATATGTCATACAGTACAGTCATATTTGCGTATGGTACAAAAAGGGGACAGGCGCTTATTATAGTGTTGAGTAAATTATATATTATTGATAAATATAGTTGTTATATAGTTATATAGTTGTTTAATTTGATACATACCCACGCTATATTATATTTCACATTTTAATGTTTCAGAATACGTTAGTAAATATCTCATAGTAAATTATAGTTAAAGTTTTAGGCATGGAACGACATATAAGATCTTTTGAATATACGACATTCATCGTTAGTTCTCATTATCTTCTAAAATTACATAGTTTTAGTTTTTGTTACTAAAATAGGCCACTTTACACTACAAATGTACGACAATAATATAAAAAGTAAACTGTACAAAAATATGTTAACGGACTAAAAACGGAGAATTACTTAAATGAATTATTTTCATTTCGATCATTAAGAGGTCACTGTGGAACTCCAAAGTACAACGTAAACGAAATGAAAATATAACTGTAAATAAATATTTTATTTCCTCGAGTGTGGATCGAACCCAAAACCAGTCTATTTTACAGTCACACTGCGCCTCTCCGTCATGACTGGCCTCAGCATTATGTATTAATATTTTTTTATTATAAATTCATTCTATTTCAAAATAATTGCTTTTATAATTTAAATTTACTTTAACCATCAAGTTGAATTGAATACAATATATACAAGTAAAATTATCAAAACATAAATTGATACTTTAAATACAATTGTTGGATACCTTATATTCCACAGAAGCTAACTGGCTTAACTGAGTGACGCGCGGCGCTTAGAGCGGACTAAGCTCTACGCTTAGGATTGACGATGCTAAGTGACAGATGATATTAATATAAATAATTATTTTATTCAATAAACATGAGGAAAATTTGTATGGTGATTTTATTATAATATTAAAACTATTTACGAGACCGTCGTGGGGCAGCGGCGTCTGTCTGTAAACACGATGGTTGCAGGTCCAATTCCCAATCGGGGGAATTAATTATTTAAATTTTTACGCTCTAGTACCAAGACAGCATTCAACACGCAATATTTCTAAAAATTGACCTATAGAGTATTTTAATATTAGGTTCCCTCTACGTACCCTGCTACATGGGGGATACAGCGTGAAGTTACAATAAAATATTTATGAATTGTGCCATACACTGTGGTTACCTAGTATTTATGATTCATTAAGAAGATTAAAATATTTTCCAATAATGTTTGAAATTGTAACGAAATATTTTATGTCATGTAACATTTATTTCCCTACTGATTTAAATCGACGACAAACTCCTTAAATTATAATATTGCTATTTCAATGTAATTACTTATGGTTATTTAAGTGTAACTAAATGATTGTTTGTAGATAATTATTTGTAGGTATGCTTATTATATAATAATCTAGTTTAATAACGTCAGAAATATGGTATATGGGCAATAAAAAGGCAAAATACTATACTAATGTATAGAAACGTGGTGTGGGTAATGTTGGACAACTTTAGCTAAAACTTGATAATAGTTTGTACTATTTTTAACATTTTTAAAGTGTTATTCTACACGTTCGTGCCGTGTGATCCCGGTCTAGAATAGGATCATCCTGGTACTGGTGGTGTCGTAAGAGGCGACTAAAGTACGTGTGGTAGAGTCACATCGCCAGCAATGGCAACACGCATGGGCAGACTCGACCGGATCATTACCACCCCCGGCATTTAAAACCAGCGTGAAGTAGTGGCTTTATGCCACTGCGTTTCGCATCAGGTAATGCCGGGCCCCCGGCGCCCAACCCACCTTACAGGCANGTGCCACGGTCCATTCCTGTAGAAATTTTGAGATTTTTGATTAAAAAAATCTGACGGGTAGTGTTCACAGTGTTCTATTGAGGTTAGCTTTATGCTTTTTAGGTTAGGTTAGCTATTTTTCATCATCCGTAATCAACTGTTTAAGAAGTAGTTCGGAATTGTTACTTTTCAACAAAGAATTGCAAATGGAAACACGTTGCATTAGATTTCTCTCAGTGAGATCATGTGGTACCCAAATGTCAAGTTTTTACTTGTACTCAGACTTTCGTAAATGACGTAAAACTATTTTATGATTAACAGCCAGTTCTTCAATGTCGCGTCCAGAGCGAACCTCATCTTTCACATTAAAATTTTCTTTAAATTAAAATTTTCTGACTTGAAACGCTTGAACCACATTTGTGCTTCTCTTATTGATACCACATTAGGTCCGTAAACTGCACAAATTTTGTTCGCGGCGTTCGTCGCATTTTTAACTTTTCTCGTAATAAAACTTAAAAAGGTACCGAATTTCTTCGTCACATACGTTCATTTTGCTTACTTGAAAAACAACTGAAAAATGGCGGGAACCAATTTTTTTTTTATTTATTGCATCTTCAGAATGTCACATTTAATTGTATTATGTAACCAGCCAGTTACATTTAGTAGGCACAGCCAAAGAGGTTTGATTGCTCAAAATACTTTTGCCCCGATTTATTATATAAAGGCTCTACAGTCTTTCGCTTTTTGTTTTAATAGCTCCTTAAAGTTGAGTATAACAATATATGACTTTAAAATTTTCATCGTTTCAACTACAAAATGTTGATACCGCCGTCTTATACAGTTTAGTTGTTGTTAAGTTGCGCTCATAAAGTAGCGAGTTGTATAAGTTTGTTATGTCTTAAAAATTAAACATTATATTTTAACCATTATGTTGTTGTTTCTACCCTGTACACCCGCTTTATCTCGTATCTAGATTATTGTCAGTAGATTCCCTCTGACTACCAGAGGGAACTTACTTCACGACACTTTTTTCTTTGTTTTTAGCCTAAAATCGGGTCATTTTGGTTATCAGGCCATCGAGGGAAATAAAATTTATTCCTCGCATAACGCAACGCAGCGCATTTTCCTGGATACCAGAGCGAAGATATTAATATTTCGACGTAGGATCGAACCCACAACCACTTGCAATTACAGTCATATTTTGTGCTACGATTAGCCTCAATTTATCTTATATTAATATTAGTTAATAGTAAGTTACGGATTAGAGCAAGTGATTAATAAAATAAAATAAATTCTAACCAGGAAAATTACATCTTATGACAGGTATGAAGCTCTACGATAATAAATAAGTCTGCAACACCTGTTAGCTTAGACCGACTCTGGGTTATACCTTTAAAGTAACTTTCCTGCGTTACATATCTCATAAAGTTTTCTTAGACATTTCGTTTTATTCACATTCATTACGCTTGAATTATGTATGAGGTTTTTATCTGTAATGTCTAAAATGATTGATTGTAGAGACGTGTAAATAAATAATATATTAAAAAAATATATAGAATTATTATATTTCCTCACAAGTGTGATAAAAAAACTTTAAATTCTTTATATAATGAACTTTTAGTTTCTCAGTCATTTTCAAATATATTTTTTTCTACTTTCATTTACAAAGTGTTTTCGTAGAGATGAGAGAATTTAATTTTTGTAGATACTAGTTAGTACTATTATACTATCCTGGACTCATAATACAAAAACAATTGCCATTAAACATGCTGTTTCTCCATTTTCCATGCGTAATTCAGTAAAAATCATAAGAAAGGTCAACACTTACGTTGTTAATCAATAGGGCACTATGACTATTATGGGTGTCGATACACCCAGGAGGCAAGCGTGTACTAAAAATGGCGCGTAAGAACGATCACTTCTCTCGCGCGTTCAAAAACAATTCAGGAGGACACACAAAAATGCAAAGCGCTGTAACAAAAATTAAAGAGTGTAACGACTAAAAACCAAATCTACACTAAACACCCAGTGTTTTTACACCCATATAGCCTTTAAGGGTTAAGTGGCAAATTGCCAGGGCCAGAGCACATCTAAATATCCAAGCAGTCAAAAAGCGTCAGCGAGCGAATTTGAGAGCTACCCGTATTGATATTGGACCATACGGCGAAAAAGAAAGCCGATCTCCTGCATCGAGGCAAAAATTCGACTTTAGATTACCAATGAAAAACCATTGCTTGCGCCGCCGATCATTCTGCAATGCCAGACCTCAATGCCTGAGGTTAAATTCTACCAAAAAGTAGTAACTTGCCTAACAGTTTAGGCGAGTTCTGTCGTCTGTAGGCACAAGTCGAATGGGCCAGATGGCATCCCTCCTTTAGTGCTATTCTAAGATAAGATATCTTATAGTATCGATTGAAGGAGCTACATAATTATGAACAATCTATGTCAATATCAATCAATACCAAACACTAGCACCACCACATTATCTCTGCCTAGTAAGTAATGGCTTGCCTGCTATATGCAGAATAAAACATAAATAAAAAAAACTTAATATGATTCGAATGCAATACTTAGTGATATCAACTCTACTTATACTTTTGATTTATGGTTTAACTCTACGATCATTTTTATGTAAAAAAAATCAGAAACATTGCTTTCAACAGCCATTACGCCATGTCTTAACATAAATAAAATCAGTTTCACGCTGTATTCCGGACACAGCAGGATAGGTAGAGGGAATTTGGTGTCAAGAAACTCCGTTCCCCACTTTCTGCTGAAATCTGGAGGCATTGCGTGTTGAGTGGCAGAATTAAACGCCGCGCTTTGCCTCGACACTAGAGCGAAGAAATGGAAATATAAATTTAAGTAAATATTTCATCTCCTCGAGTGGGGATCGAACCCACAACCAGTTGATTTTACAGTCACACTTTGAGCCTCTGCGCCACGACTGGCCTCACTGGTTTTAACATAAAATGAACAAATAGATG
Organism: Heliconius hermathena; assembly: GCA_013403705.1. Taxonomy (NCBI): domain Eukaryota; kingdom Metazoa; phylum Arthropoda; class Insecta; order Lepidoptera; family Nymphalidae; genus Heliconius; species Heliconius hermathena. Next base: position 334,628 of record JAAIXJ010000474.1, on the reverse strand, counting down.
GAATAGTTCGTTGGCACGCTATACAATATGAACAAAAAGTTTACATTTTCTGTGATTATGTCCGCTTAACGCGTAACTAAAAACTCGACTTAAAACACATAGAAAGTATTTAGGAACTTCACTGTAATCGTTGTACTGGTGATTGGTAGATTCATATAATATACTTAAAAAGTAAAGTTCAAAAATTTATTATTTTACTAGTATTCATATTTTATTATTGTTATTATTTTTGGGTTTATCCGCCTTCGGCCTAATAATAACATAACAATAATAGCATCTTTAGCAGGGTAGGCAGAGAGAACCTGGGAACCTAGTGTATAACATGCTGTTCCCATTAAGACACATCCGTTTTCCAGTTTTCACCGAATAAAAAGAATAAGATTTAATTAGCTTGTCGTAAAGAAAAAGTCAAAACGTGAAAAATCCTAATCGCTCTTTTACGAGTAAAACCGGCATCCACTATTATCACTCACATAGATCAGTTATACAAACTATAAACTTTGGTATATTTTGAATATATTATTTTTTAATAAGTGTAATTGCATGGAAGGAAAATAGTCTATAAATATTTGCTCTTGCAAGCAACCTGCTTCTTTATAACTATTCACACAAGGACCAGCACACATACCTAAATAAAAATTGTTGTCTTGTTTACACTAATATCTAAAAGTCTTGGGTAACTTGTACATAAATATACACATGCCAAACTTATTAATTTTATGTACTTTATATCATAAAGCTATCGATAAATTAAAGAATATATAATCTTTTCCAGCGTCACGCTGTATCCCGCATGCAGCAGGGTAGGCAGCGAGAGGTTGTATGTAGTTGTGTAGTTGTGTATAGTGGAACGTTCCGCTATCGGTGAAAAGGTGAAAAGTGTTTCACCGAATCTAGAATTCGGTGAAAAGTGGATAGCGGAGCGCAATCATTTTTGAGTTGCGGAATTCAACGCCGCACCTTGCCTCGACACCAGAGCGAAAAATAAAAAAATAAAAACGAAGAATCGAACCCACAACTTGTGACGCTTTCTTTTAAACGTTTGTGAACCCTGCAATACAACTGGCCTCTAGTTTTTATTTTAATATCGTTCATTAAAAGGCTAAACCATAAATCAACAACAGATTTTACATTACTTAGTGAAGAAATGAATTACTTTAACTTCTTAACGAATAAACGTTTTCTAAAACGCTTCTCACTTGACTTCCGGAAAAGTTTTACAATATCCGTGTTTTATATAAGATCTCAAATGTAAAGAAATTAATCAAGATACCACAACAGCTTGGACGTAGGACTTTTTTATTTCATTTTACGATGTTTACCCATACTGTATTTCGTGTAACGCAGTTACGAATAAATACCAATAATATAAACACTTACTATGTCCTAAACGAGAGATATTTCAGGTATCTATTTTACATTCTATTTTACGTTCAACATCGCCACCATTACCTACGACTCGATTTCGTGAATGAGATGATTGATAATGATAATTTTATTAATTATTTTATTTGAAAAAAATACTACATTTTTGAAAAAATCTCTATTTTTTAAATGTATTAGGTTTTTATAGAGTAGTTAAAACTGTGGTTTCATTGAGTTAATCAAGTGGTGATGACAAAAACACTCTGTATAACTAGCCTCCATGATTCTTATTTTCGACATTATTTATTGCCTTCGCTAAATACTAGTGAAATAAATCTAAGCCTTGGAAAGAACATCTTAATTTATAAAGAATACGGAGAATTGTAATAATTTCTACGAATTTTCCTTCTCTAGTTCTTTCTAATATCATAACTTAAATAATAGTCTTTTAAAGTCTTACAAATGGAATTAGACAATTTGTTATCAGAACTCTTGGTAGCAAATGATTCATACATTTTCCTAGAAAACTGTCAAGCACGAAGCTTTATCAAATGAATAATACGTAAAACCTTGAATAGTATTGTCGCATACGGATGATATAAGAAATTTATAATACTCACAGTGTTACAGCTCATGTCCTACATTTTCTTTAATATCAAAAGTAGATACGCATTTATAATATTTTCTAACATGTAGGTAAATGAGGTCAGTCGTGGCATAATGGCACAAGCGTGTGCCTGTGAACGCGACAAATTGTGGGTTTGATCCGCACTCGAGGAAATGAAATATTTAATATTTTTATTTCTTCTCCCTGGCGTTGTGACAAAATATTTTGACATTAGGTTATCTCTGCGTTGAGTTCCGCCACTCAACATGTAACGCCTATATAATTCAGCGGTGGGTGGGGAGCGGAGTCTTAACAATAGGCCTACTCTGTTACATGCGGGGTATAGGTGATGCTTAAAAAAATTTTTGGTTAATGAACGACTAAACATTTTTTATGCTACTAATATTTTTTCCACTTTAACGCAAAAACTACTAAACGGATTTAGATAAAACTTTACATTAATTTAGCTTTTTTGGGGCCGATCGTGGCGCAGAGGGACAAAGTGTGACTGTAAAATCGACTGGTTGTGGGTTCGATCCCCACTCGAGGAAGTGAAATATTTATTTACATTTATATTTTCATTTCTTCGCTCTGGTCTCGAGGCAAAGCGCGGCGTTAAGTTCCGCCACTCAGCACGCAATGCCTCCGAAATTCGGCGGAAAGTGGGGAACGGAGTGTCTTAACACGAGGTTCCTTCTGCCTACCCTGCTGTGTGCGGGATACAGCGTGAAGCTGATTTTTTATTTTAATTTAGTTTCTAAATCGAAAATAACACATAGGCTACAAATTATGTAAACATTTGGTATAATTTAGCTATGATAAAACAATAAGTTCAAGTAGACAATGCCGCGTTTGGGTCACTAGTTATTGTCTAGATTTTAATTTCTAAAAAATATTTACATAATAACATCGTTACAATAAACTTCATGTTGATTTGTTTGAGTTATATATAATATTAATTTAATTTCCTTTTATATTATTTAAGAAAATATGCCCGCAAAAATACCATTGTCGAAAATTATCGTAAATCACTTATCTTAATTTACCTTCGAGCTCTCAAAACAATATTGGCAAAGTTTTAGACGCATCTCTAAGTGTTTGTTGAGGTATCGGTTACAAATGACTTCTTTTTTTTATTTGAAAATATAAGAATTGTAAAAGAAATTAAACTTTGAGCTTTGGAATCTTTACGACTAGATAAGATATATTTTTATCTTTTTATAATTGGTTTGGTTTTAAAATACTTTAAAATAGTGATTATTAGATTTATATTATATAATTTTAGTTTTCATCCTGAGGTCGGTGTTTCTGATTCTGTCTTGACGTTTGGATCCGGTCATGCTGCGTTCCATCGCTCTTTGACAAGTTGCAAGCTTCTCCCTGAGAGATTTTGTCATAGCCCAAGTTTCACACCCGTAAGTTAGACATGGAAGGATACAAGTGTTAAATGTCTTCCTTTTCAGTGCCATGCCCAGGTCCTGTGACTTCATAATTTCCTTTAATGACCAGTATCTTTTCCATCCGTTGGCAATTCTTGTATTTATTTCTTTTG
>JAAIXJ010000474.1:266743-330587 GCA_013403705.1 Heliconius hermathena | reverse complement strand
ACCCTACACCATAGTGTCCCGCTATTCTCCCTTTCTGGTATAAAATATATTCTGTATACTCCTCAATTTTCTCTTCAAGTCTTCTCATTTCGCTTATGCCTAGTATGTCACACTTCACTTTTTCCAGAGCATTTTCTAATTCCAGTAAGCTTTCATGCGTTCTGAGGGTTCGTGTATTTAGTGTTGCAATGTTGTATACTTTGGGTTTTTTAGTTGGAGGGTATCGGTCTTGATCTCCCGCGGGGACCAGCCGTACTGGGAGACATTTTAGTTGTTGTGGTATAGATTGTTGTTTTGATTTTCCGGTTTTTGGTGGAGTTTTAATTTGAGTAAGTGTTCTTGTCTGACATGGAGTATGCTCTTTCACGCATAAATTGAAATACATCTTTCTTTAATATCTTTTGTGTGTTTTGAATGTCCCTTTGACTGCCAGGGCTTGTAGTTTCTGTTCTCTTCCTTTTTTCATTTTCGTTTTTATGTTCAGTCTTATTTTCTTTCTTTAAATCTATGATTGATTTTGGTAAGTCATGAGTGATATATGAACTGTCCTTCATCTTCTTTTTATTGCTCAGGATCTGGATTTTTCTCTGCAAAGTGGTAGTTCCAAGTAGTATTGGTCTAATTTTTCCAGTTTTTTGTCCTTTTTTTCCTAACCTTTGCAATTTATCAATCTCTCCACACTCGAGCTTCACGTCGATTTCACTAAGAGTCGAAGTCACAAGAGATTTCAAGTCTTCATAGTTTTCATTTTCCATTTCTGGGAGGCCGTGAATTATTACGTTGTTTTTCTTACTATTTACTTCAAGATTACGTATCTTCTTATTTAACTTGTCTACTTCAACCTTCAATTTCTCGTTTTCTTCCATTATTGGTTGGAGCTTTTCCTCTACCTTTTGCAACACAGCTGCCGTGACATTTTCGGTTATAGTTTTCGTTTGAATGTTTAATTGCTCAGTCATCTTTGACAAAAGTAGCATCATCTCAGGTGACAGCTCGGTAGGCATTTTTTTTCTGTTTCTTTTTGCCGTGGAACGGAACGCAAAAAAATTTACAAGTTATCTATAACTTTTTGATTTTATGTTGGCAGCACTGCGTGTTTCAAGCCTATGCTCACGTATTGCTTGACAGTTGACAGATATCTTCCCGATGTATAAAAAGAATATTTTAGTTGGAGATATTTCACTGTTTCTTCTTAGTTTTGCAGATGTTCGAATGTGTTTCAAAGAATCCACACACAAGACACTTTTTTTAGCGTGACTACTACCCTGGATTATCGATATTTCACACTAATTTTTATTAAAAACGCGAGAGCTTTTCACAGAGCAGTTGACGTAAACGACACCGGAACCGGAAATCCTGAACCGGAAACCGGAATACCCAAGAGATGGAAAAAGGAATCGTGGAAGACAATGCATGAGATGGGAAGAGGACCTGAAAAGGACTGCTGGCCCACGATGGAGACGGGTGACTCGGGACAGGCAGCAGTGGAAGTTGTTGGAGGAGGCCTATGCCAAAAGGCACACCCAAATAAGAGATCTATTATAGCATGCAACAGAGTTGTTTAAATATAGGAAAAAAAATGTTATCTTATTTGGGAATAAAAGGCTTTTTCAATTCAATTCATATAATTTTACATAAATAAATATTTCATTGTATTATTAAATATTATATATTGTGGCACAAGCATGGGAATGTTAACATAACTGATTGTGGGTTCGTTCCCCACTTGAAAATGAAATATTTATTTAAATTTATATTTCCATTTCTTCACTTAGAGGCAAAGCACGGCGTTGATTTCAGTCACCCAACACACAATGCCCTCTGGAATTCAATGGGATGTGGGGAACGGAGTGTCTTAACACTAGGTTTCCTCTGCCTACCCTGCTGTGTGCGGTATACACCGTGAAGCTGATTTAATTATTTTTTACATACAAAATTAGCCCAAGTTATATTAAAGGAAGAAGCTTATTACCATAAAGCTTAAATAAACAAAAAAAAGAAATAAGAAAGGCGATTAAGCTCAATGTTGGCAAAGTAAACAGAATTCACAGGAGCGCCCCTCGATCTTTGCGTAAGTGTGTATGAACACTTCACTGTGTAAGTGTGTATGAATGAGAATATCCCTCTCAATGGTTATTAATGTCATTTATTTAAATTTGAAAGTGTAATATAATATGTATTTTGTATGTTCGTCTTTGTTTGTACATATATACGCAATGTCTGAAAAATTAGGCGGAAAGCGGGAAACGGAGTGTCTTTATATTAAGTTCCCTCTGCCTACCCGGCTATGTAGCGGCATACATAGTGGAGCTGAAATTAAAAAATAATAATAAAGTACATATTGTGTCAGAGGTGGTTTTTAAAGAACTCATCACGCGAGTTTCCAACTCTCAACTTTTAGGACAATGAGTATTAAGAATCGTAATTCAACTCTGCCGATCTTCCTTTTGTAACCAGAGGGAGAAAATGAAAATAATTCATTCCTCCAAGTACGAGTCGAACCCACAATCGCGTTTTCATTCAGATGCTGTGCTTGTGCTTACAAAATTGAGGCAAATATAACACTGTAGTTATATTTTAAATATATCTTTCTTGGCCCGCGTGGTTGGTTTCTCAAATTCAAATTATCTTAGCACTACAATCTCAATAAGGTATCGAAGAAGAGTGGATGCAAATTCTGATACATTCAAAATTTTAAAGAGAAATTCAATATCAGTATAATCTTAAGCATATGGACGAGATACTTTAAAATATAACAAAATAACGTTATATAATAACTTAAAATAAATAGAAAATTATATGTGTGAGAGTTTTTTATCGAATTGTTTAATACAAAAGAGGATTGAATTAGCTACTAGCTCTTGATTGTGGTTAGTTAGTGGTAGTTAGTGGTTGTGATAGAATGGTAACAATGAAAATGCAGATATATAACAAGGCAAATGTCAGAGCTAAAAATAGCAATATACCTACGTTAATAATAATTATATTTATCTTTAAATGTCATAAAAGGTATTTTAAAGGTTATTTATTTTACTCGATGTGAATATTATAATATTATAAATATATGAAAAAGAGTTATTTAGTAATTCTTAGTAAGTTTGGTATAGATATATTTTACTTAAATAGTTGATACAGAAATTTGTAAAATATGTAGTTAAGAATTTAAAAAAATTGATGTCTGTAGGCTGTAAGAATTATGTTTTAGTGTCAAAAACTCTAAAAAAAACACTATATATACGTATTTATTAGTTTTTTTTCCGTTCCAAGGTCTAGTAATGCTTACAGTGTACAGCAGAATTAAAATTCAAATTAAAAGATTAAATTGATTGTTTCAAATAAAATTATTAAATTAAATCTAACTCGTTTTCGCATTTTAAACTACCCTTTAAGAGAAGACGGATCTGAATGTACCTTACGAATAAAACTCTGAAACACAAAATATAAAACCAATATATTTTATATATTATGTGAGAATAAGAAATAATTGATCTATACTCGTAAATTATACTTAAAAGGTAAGCACGGATAAAAGTATTTACAAAACTTAAAGGAAATGTCAAGAGGTCAATACAGCGGGAAATAACGAAGGCCCAAAGAGAGGCAAGGTAGAAAATTGCCAATAAAAAGCCATCAAAATGGTGTGGGTACGAATTTCGGTCAAAGCTGTAACTCCGACAGCTGCGGTAATAAATCCTGTCAAAATGTGTATGTAAGCACTGTAATACTGTAACATATTGACAAGGCCGCCATCTAAGATCATCTTAATTTGACTGAGGTTTCAAATATCAAGTATATTCTTATAATTTTTCTATTCTAGTCTATGTATATAGACATATGTATATATGTGTATTTTTTATATTAAATATTATAGGTTGTTAAATGCTAAGCTTGGTTTTTTAGCTTCACGTTGTATCCCGCACATTAAAAACGGAACGTAGTAAGACTACATTAAACATTCCGTTCCGTTTCCATTAAGTTGCTTCCGGTCTCCATTTTCTACTGGATTCTGGAGGCATTGTGTATAGAGTGAACTCGCGCTTTGGTTAAATATTTCATTTCTTCGAGTGAAAATCGAATCCACAACATTTGGCGTTTATAGTTGCACGCTTATCAGGGATATAAGCCAGTCAGTTTTATAATAGCAATATTAACAAATATTATAAAATATTATATTACAAAAAATTAAATATGAATAAAAACGATGAAGAACATTTTCATATAAGTATTGTATAAGATAGACTCGATGGTATAAAAAAGATGCGGTGGTCGAAATCTTGTCAAGATTTTTGTCGTATTTTACAAATATAAATAAAAGTAAAATAGTTGAAGGAAAATAACTAGGAAAACGTATAAATTCAATTAGGAAAATGTATACGTTTTCACATTCATGGAAAATCAAATAAAAAAAGTGTATCGAATATAATTTTTATGAGCAAAATAAGTATATATTATATTTTATTTTCATATTGGCTTTTAGTATGCTTGTAATCCTAAAAGACTACTATAGTTTTAAAATTCTTGATGAATAATATCTCCTTTATATTTCGGGTTTCAAGGCCAGTTGTGGCGAGCACAAGCGTGTATACTATATTGCAAACGCAGGAGGTTGTGGGTTCGATTACCACTCGAGGACATATTTGATATTTTTATTTATTCGCTCTGGTACCGGAATTAATTGTGGCATTGAGTTCCGTCACTCAACACGGTATGCCTCTAAAGTTCAAGGGAAAATGTGGAGCGGAGTCTTAACAATAGGCTCCCTCTGCCTACTACATGCGGGATCCAGCGTGAATCTGAGAAAAAGAACATCACATTTTAGATATGTCGATCAAACATTTATTCAGCTTAACTGGTTCAAATTATTAATAATTGGACACCCCTATGTAATACTAAGTCTATTATTAAATTGAACGAACACACTTTTAACTACGTGAGAGACTTAAAATAATCAGGCATGTAATACTCGAATTACTGCCTGGTTTGGTGTTGTTTTGGTTTCAAAATTTAATATAGTGTATTATTTTTTTCTGTAATTAATTTTAAAAATCACTTTGATCTAAATAAGTTACATTAAATTGTACTTACCTGCTATCACTCTTTCACTTTCACTGGTTGGTTGGAAGAGAACTCTTATAGAGATAAGTCCACCTTTGTGAACTAAATATTTTTTCTTATGTATTTTAGTACAATAAAAAATATTATATAAGTTACTTGTTTTTAAACATTTTTAAAGTGTTATTCCACACTTAGGAAAGGAAATACTTATTTTAGAAAACGTATAAAAATTTAAACGTAGCGGGACTCGAACTCGCGCCTCCTGGAAATCGACCAGGCGCTATGACCACTAAGCTATACGTTCATAGAACGTAGGCGCGGGTTCGAGTCCCGCTACGTTCAAATTTTTATACGTTTTCTAAAATAAGTAGGTTACTTGTTATATTATTATACTAGCGGCCGAAACGCGGCTACGCCCGCTTGCAGTTATTGTTATATTGTAACCAAATAATACAAAATATTTACATAAATTGTAGCCCATTTATTATTCTAACGTACACAGTATATTACTGGAAAGTTTCATTGAAATCCGTTCAGTAGTTTTTGCGTGAAAGTGGAACCAACATCCATCCTCACAACCTTTCCAATTTATAATATTAGTAGGACTAGCACCATTTTTTAAATTAAGACTTCGGGGTCTTCAAATTCAAATTCTAGCTTTTCCTATGTATGAGAGAGAGTCCTAAATGTATGAGGTGTTTTTAATAATTTAAAAATTCGTCAGGTTCCGTCCGTTTCTATAGTTTTTACTATTTTTTTTTAGTTATAATCAAGACTAACTAAAGTTTGTTCTGTAGTTCCAAGCCTGTTAGTAGAATTTCCCATACAATTTGTTCAGCCACTTTGTAATAAGCCCAGATAAACAAACTAACGAACAAACAAGAAGCTTGTAAACGTATGCAATACGCTTCAAACACGAAACGAAAGTAGTTTGCAGTTCGATTCTTAATATATAAATAACTATATGAATTGAAAAAAAAAACAACATTGTATAAACAATTACCAATGATATTAATATTATATTAACTCATTAGTATTCTGCGGAAAGTAGAGAGCGGAATGTTTTAACACTCGGCTCCCTCTTCTACTCTTCTACAGGAGAGCTGAAGCTGAAAAAAAAAACACTTTTAAACATAATTGAAAAGCAAAACACTCAACAGCCAAAGCTTTCAAAGCATATTAGAGATGCGCGAACTTACCCAGTTAGAAGTGGCCATTTGATCGCTAACTGGGTCATGAATACGCAGTAATTCTCTTTGCCACGTTAAATGAAAAGGTTAACTAAATTCCTTTATTTTATGGAACAGAATGTGTCTATCTTATTCTTTATGCTTAATCGATAGATATTTTTTTACATATTTACCATACGATAAGAGGCCATCGTGGCTTACGCCCAATATTAATAACCTATCTCCAATGTCAATCTTAGATTGTTTCATACATCTATCCAATCTCTAGATTGGATAGATATATGAAACAATCTAAGATTGACGTTGGAGATAGGTTATTAATATTGGGCGTTAGTAGGACAGTATCTAACTGTAAAAATATATGATGGTAGTGGGTTCGATACCCCCTCGGGGAATAAAATATTTTAATTTTTCGTGATCCTAGACAAAACAGCACGGCGTTGCAAATTCGGACAGACTACTCCTCGTGATAAGAGGTGCCTACTTTTCTAAATAAAACGTAAAAAACTAATAGAGTCGCTGTAAGTAAGTTTCAAAATAAATAGCATACATTTGAATGTTAATTCGATAAAATCTTCCAATTATAATATTTATTTTGGCAAAAGAGTCACTGAAAAATACAAAACTGAGTTTTGTGAATTATCACAATTTTTTCACCTATAAACAGGATGAAAGCGTCAGCATTCCTTTTACGGTAACAGCATATAGGGTAAAATATTTTACACCCATACATAAAGAAATTAATCAAGATAGCTCACGGGACCTATAAGTAGTCTTCAATCAATTAAATCTTTACCAGGAACCTCGCATAATTTAAAAAGGTCTCGACTGTTAATCCTAATAAACTATTGGGCTTGTTTATTTTCATTTTAGTTTTATGCAGTCGTGGTTTTTGTTTTTAAAAATCTTTTTTTGTAATTTAATTACAACGACTCTATTAGTTTTTGGGTGGGCAGAGAGCACCAAGTGTTAAGACACCGTCTCCTATTTTATTGTAGGCGAAACTAAACGCTGCATTTTGCCTTGACACCAGAGCGAAGAAATGTAAATATTAAATAAATATTTCATTTTCACTAGTGGGATCGAATCCACAACACACATCGCGCGGTTGACAATATTTCACAATTTGCGTAAATATTGTTGAAGTCCTTAATTGTTATGGTCTTTTCAGTTTCAATCAATTTATTTAAGTTTGTAAACGAAAAAGTAATATTTTTATCTTTGAGGCAATCTTGAGTAGAGCTCGCATAATTATTAATGCATTTCAGTTATCACAATGTATGTAATTTGCTTGAGACTCTTTCATTAGTGTACCAAAGGCACTCATCACATATTGAACAAAACGCAAATAGCCTAGAGTTTTTAGCTCCTTTACCTCTGAAAAAAAATCTTTTCAATGGCTTTCGCACATACACATGGTTTATGAAAGCATTTTTTCAGAGCTGGCGAAACCTTAAGTATTCTTTCAACAGTAGGACTATTTAATTTATTAATTAAATTACGCAACTTACTGTTCAGTGCTAACACATTCAAATAAAACTAATAAAAAAATGCAATATTTACGTCCTCCATGGGATCTCCGTAGACACCGGGATATATTAACCGATGATGCTGACCTCATTACCAAAGCGAACAATCCTAAATATGCAGGTAGCGCCACACACAATCGCAGCAGACACACACGCTACACACACCGTCCCCGCCGGTGGAGACGAGGTCCCAGTTTTTTTGTGGCCCAATCACTCCTCGGCGCAAAAGGAGCCTGCAAATAAAAATCCAAAAGGAAATCAAGAGCCCTACTTAGTAGGCCTAGCTTCGACCGAGCGAAGCGAAGTCCTCTACTACAAACGGTGTTTCAATTGACTTTTTGAGGCATTGCGCGTGTTGAATAACGGAAGTCAACGCCTCGCCTTGCCTCGTATCCAGTGCGAGAAAACGAAAATATTAATAACTATTTAATATTAATAAAAACTCATTCCTCCGAGAAGGAATCGAACTCACGAACGTCGCGCTTACAGACTCATGCTTATGCCCCTGCGCCATTACGGCATAAATTATATTCAATATCAATACTGCTATATCAGCCGGTATGTATTAGAAATTAAATTATCATGAGAAAAGTTGTGATCGTGTAGGTGTTTATTGAATGTCAGCTGATAATACGAATATTATATTGTCTTAATTTGCAATATTATACTAATGTTATATACATGAAGATTGTTTATTCTTGACGATGTTCTAACGTTTGGCATTTGATAAAATAAGTTAATTAGCATTTTGCTTTTTTTTAGCTTCACGCTGTACTCCGCATCTGAAGAGCGAATCTGGGACCAAATCTTTTAGATTTTCTTTCCTAATTGTGGAATAACAGTAAAAATGTGAAAAATATTAAAAATGTGTATTTTTTCTAGCCAAACGATAATTCTAAGTAATTATCTTTGGGTAGCGGAAATTTGTAATACAATAATGTAAAAAAAATTGTACAGAGATGCTAACAACAATAATAAGTTGTAACAAGCGTATAAGAATTTTGACGTAGATCAATGAATCGATCGATTGATGAACGTTATAATATTGGTCAAAGCGCTTGAGCGGTTTCCAAAGAGACGCGTGTTCAAATCTCGGTAAATTTAAATTTTTATACGTTGTCTTAATAAGTAAATTATTGTATTTATTACGTTAACATATAGAGAAATTGATGATAAAAGCATAGTTCAATCACTTTCTCCTTAGTTCGAAAGATAACAAAAAATAATTAATATGGTGAGGTGAATGTATTTTTTATTATTTTTGATCTTCAATATACTATTAATACATATTATTATTTGTGTAATAAACTAATAAGTATATATTTGAAATCCAATATGAAATCATTAGTATTTGGTTACACTGGCTTTGATCTAAGAATTATTCAAGGTTGTTCAGTAAGTTTGTAAACAAACTGAGTTATTCTGTTTGACAACTTGTAACAGAAGTAATTAATGAAACTTATTCGTACTTAGTATATAAAGTACTAGTGGGCGCGCGCAGCTTCGCCCGCTTATTTGCACCCTTAGGGATAAACTGAATTTCAAATTTTATAAAAATGGGTGCCGATTTAAAAAAAAACCATACAAACTTTCAACTCCTATTTCATCCCTTTAGGGTTAAAATTTTTCAAAATCCTTTCTTAGATTATGAAAATAAACATCTGTCGAAATTTCACGTTTCTACCATCGGCGGTTACGGCTGTGCGTGCGTCTTACCTCAGTCAGTCAGGTACATGTCCTTTTATATATATAGATGTATCGTTTGTATTTGAACGCAGTCACTTCTGATATTTCGAAATTAGATTACTTAGGCTCTCTTGCGCTATTTACATCTATTGTTATTATAGATTTTGATTTAAAAACGTTATAATATTTATTTGAAATTAATTCTTATAATAAATTATTAATATATTCTTAAATAGGTTGCAGGTTCGAGTCTTACATCAAAATAAATATATACCTTAAAATCAATGTAGATACCATCAAGAAAAATTATTCATGCTCATAACCTGAATTGAATTGAGACTATAATTTTTAACAGAATTTATAAAATATTTATTTATTTGTTTATTTTATTTATTCATACGTTTTATAAGTAAATATTATAACAAACTGAAAACTATATTCTTAAAGTTCATTTAAAACGTCAAGAGGGCACCCCATGAGACACAGGGGATGGCCTACATGGTACGAGTAAAACATATATTATATATAAAAATAATAATAGGTTTCATACTTTATTTTCAACGTTTATAATATATCTTCAACATATAAAAGACAATGTTAATTTTAGGACAAGAACAACAGTCTCAATATCAAAGGCATACTTAATTAAATTTAACATGGACCCAATCCTAAAATAATCTGAATGTTCAATGAAAGTTGTTTTTAAATTTTATTCTCTCCTAATATTGAAGAGACTTATAAAATGGTTTTGTTATAATAGAAATATTACTTCAAAATAGAATAGAATTCAATTACTACATATAAAAAATTACAATTAAATTCAGATCTGATTTGAAAATATTGATAGCGAATCACACTAAGTTCAGTTATATTTTGTGTGCTACCGGAATAGGATGCTGTCATAAAAAAATCGCGAAAAAATATAGAATTTTGGAAGCAAAAGATAAAATATTTGATATTTTGGTATTTTGCTAATACATTTTGACAGTTTTAAATAATGTAGCATATGCATGTAAGCAAAGGCCACATTTTGCTGGTTAATTGTGAAAATATTATTATAATGTGCCAATGGATGACATAGGTATGCCATAGTGATTCAGAACTAAATCATTCCGCAAGAGTAAGAGTACTCTCCTAAGAATAAAACAATCAAGAAATTGAACAAAACATAAAAAAAACGACCTAGAAAGCCAAAACCCCATCAAAGATAAGAAAAAAATGTCGATATATATCCTAGTTGCCTAGTTGTAGATGTAAGGAGGGCTAAAAAAACCTATTGTTGACAATTAGATCCAGTACAGCATTTGTACTGAACGGTGGCATGGTAAAGGTACATTATACATCGGAATTCGGAACCGGGATCGAAAAGTGCGAATTATGGGCCTATTAGTGCGCAAGTACCCTTGATCTTAATTATAATTATAATTAAGAAACGGACACTTTAAGGTTGATTTTTATATATATTTTATAATATGAAAGTTTATTATTAGTAGTTAGTCGTTAAAATAAATAATTTTAGTTTGCAATGAAAGCGTTATTATTGGATTTATATCGTATTATTTTTAAACCGATCGCACTTAGGGCACTCTATCCTATTTATTACGAAAAATATATATTTTTTAATGTGCGTAAGTTGTTGTCATACTTAAAGATAACCAATATAACAAGCTTAAAATTAATTAATTGAGATCAACGCTGGACTTTAATAAACTGTACGGGGGGAATTAAAATACTTTAATGATTTCTGGTATTCCTTTGAGTCATCCTAATATATTTCATAGTAAAAAAAGAATTAATTAATTATTGCCGTGTGATCCCGGCCTAGAATAGGATCATCCTGGTACTGGTGGTGTCGTAAGAGGCGACTAAAGTCCGTGTGGTAGAGACACGTTGCCAGCAATGGCAACTCGCATGGGCAGACTCAACCGGATCATTACCACCCCCGACATTTAAAACCAGCGTGAAATAGTGGCTTTATGCCACTGCGTTTCGCATTAGGTAATGCCGGGCTCCGGCAACCCACCTCAAAGGCCGGGTCGTGGGCGGCGGTAATCACTTACCATCAGGTGACTCGCACGCTCGTTTGCCTTGTCCTTTTCCATAAAAAAAATATGTTTTTCAACTTAACGATATTTCCCGCAAGTAGCAGGGTATGTAGGTAGAGAGTCGCTCTCCTTCTGAATTAGAGACATTGTGTGTTGATCAGTGGCAAAACTCAACGCTGTGCTCAATCTTGCAAATCAAACGTAAAACTAGGAAAAGAAAATAATTGATAAAAACCACAAAAAGTAAACATACAACTAGAAAAGAGCTGAAAATCTTCAAACGACTGATCATATTTTCTGAAATCACGGTTAATAACACTCGAATAAGTCGCCTTCCAAGCAATAAAAACGTAACCGAAATGCGTCCATCTGCTAGGGAGTTCCGATGTCACAGACAGACATACAGATACACACATGCAAAGATATGTTAAACTTAGAAGTTAATATGTTTTCGTTGTGGATTAATAATTAAATTACCTGAGTGAGAGTCGAACCTGTAGCCGATGCACTCCTGTGCTAAAACTACTTCATTATTTAGTATTGTTGTATTATAAAACTCATTATTGAAGTTATTTAAGGACAATGAAAAAGCTTATAGTTTTTGTTAACAATTTCCTTGCAATACTTTGTAAGAACTTGGTAATGAAGTTGCCTCATTATGGTATAAAGTTGGTGTCCATTATTTCATTATAAATAAAATCAAATCAGCTTCACGATGTATCCCGCACACAGCAGGGTAGGCAGAGGGAACTTAGTGTTAAGACACTCCGTTTCCCACTTTCCGCCGAGTTCTGGAAGCGTTGCGTGTTGAGTAGCGGAACTCAACGCTGCGCTTTGCCTCGACACCAGAGCGAAGAAATGAAAATATAAATGTAAATAAATATTTCATTTTCTCGAGTGGGGATCGATCCCACAACTAGTTGATTTTATAGTCACACTTTATGCCCCTCCACCACGACTGGCCTTAACTATAGTAGATTATTATTCTTTAAACTACTGTAAATTACAGGACTTTTACTGCGCAATTTCCTCAGAAAATTTTTATTCCAATTCGTTTTTACTAAAAAACTAACCAATATATTCCTCAAGTCCATATTAAAGAAGTTCAAAATTGTGCCACTATAATGTAATTGTAAAAAAACATACATAATATACAAATGTAAATTAACGGACATTTTTTGTAAAATATCTTTAAAATGAATTAATATTTATTGTACATATAGCTAATATTATAATATTGAAATTTATAAGTTCTATAGTTTTCTGTCCTATTTTTGAGATAGGATTTTGACATCTAAAATCTGACTTAACAATGGATCATTTTTAAGAACGAAGAAATAAAAATATTTACTATTTCATTGCTTCGAATGGGAATCGAATCTATAGCCTGTCGCGTTTACCGTCGCACGTTTGTGCCTCTGCGCCACGATTATCCTCAGCAATGAACAAACTATTTAAATCAATTATTTATGTAGAAATAGTAAAAAATATAACTAAAATTACAAAAACACCCATGTGGTATATTCAATAAATCAACATTAGCACTGATCTCACACAAATAAATAGATCCACGTTTGTCAATTAATATTTGGTCATGGTTTGACATGATTATTGCGTTAAAGTGGTTACAGGAGTTAAGTTACGTTTTCATTGCACGAAGAAATTATTAAAAACTGTAGTAGTAAATTGTCGTTTTTATTTTGTATAGTTGGTAGTGGTAATAGAAAACGAAATTAGGTTTGGACCCACATTCACCGCCTGCGAGAAAGTGTTACTTAACTTTCTTTTTTTCAATTATATAATATATTTTAAAAATTAAAAATATTTTTAATAAGCTAATAACTAAGCCTAATTAATTAGAAACTAAGGGCTGGCCCACGTTTAACAAACAATATTGTGTTTATTTGTCACAATTTAACATGAAAACGTGTCTTTACAGAAACACACGTTTAGCTCGGGTCACCGCACTTCAATAGAGATATCGAGATAATTAAACAGACCACGCTTGACAGCTTTTGTGGGAACATTCGGGATTGTATTCAACAGATTGTCTTTGAACTATCGGGTGGTTGTAAGATTCATTGTTGCTAGGAAATGTATGAACGGGAATAGAGGTCTTGAGTAACTATAAATGTAGATCATTATGTTATATTGGGTTGACGCCATCATATTCTGTGGATGTTTGACTATGCAACTGAACTGGGGAATAAAAAACTAAGATTATGCACCGTTAGCTTCCGCCGCCCAAAATGCTGTGTTTCCGTTGTGATGGAAAATGGAGAACAAAGTGTCGACACTAGATTTTTTCTATTGTATAGGTTGAAGCTTTGAATTAGGAAGAATTATATATGTTACTATAAACGAGATGATGGATTTTGTAGATACCTACCACACTTGCTTGTGACAAACTTAAATATCGTCCTCACCACCCAGATATGTGGCTATAAGTTTGAGGTCATTCATGACGCTGGGGCAAAAACGTGTGACGTAAACTTGACAAGTTGTGGGTTCGATATACACTGGAGGGTAAAAATATTTAATATATACATTTCTTCTCTCTGGTGCCGAGGCAAAGTTCGCTGTTGAGTTCCACCACACAATACGCAATGCTTCCTGAATTCAATGGAAAGTAGAAAGCAAAGCTAAGCTCTCTCGGATACGGGAAACAACGTGAAGTTTAAAAAATATATTTAAATTCTGTAACACTTACAATTCATAACACTTAATAGCGGTAGTCAATTTAACGATAGTACCGTATTTGTATCGGTCTTGTTAACTTTAAACAAGGTTTGCCTAAACAATCGTAGCAAATAGGAAAGCGATGACTCATTTGTTAGAGGCTTGTTGGTTTTGGCACGTTGAGACCTTGCTAAATTGGCTTAGTATGGAGTTCTTGGATTTAAGTTATAGGTTTACAAGTTCAGTTTACTGTCTACAGCGATGTCTTATGGTCGAAACACACAGTTAAGTTTTTTATACAATTACATAATGTATCTATGTATAATCATGAAATAATGTTACAACAATGCCAGTCGTGCTTCAGGGGCACAAGCATGGGTTCGAGAAAATGAAATATTTAATATTTTCATTTCGCTCTGGTGTAGTGGCAAAGCGCGGCGTTAAGTTACGCCACTTAACACGCTATTTCTCCGGGATTCGGCGTAAAACGGGAACCAGAGTGTCTTAACACTAGGTAATAAAAAGACTATATGAAATGGCACAAATAAATATACATAAATGATAATAGGAGCTTTTATCAATTATTCCCTTGTAAGTATAATTCATTGAGATTTAAGTAACTAAACATTAAATGAGGTATCAAATTAGTAATTCATTTTAGGGTTCCGTAGGGCAGTTCCATAGTTCCAAAGTGTAAAAAGGGACCTTATACTAACTTCGCTGCCTGTCTGTCTGTCCGTCTGTGACAAAGCTGTATTTCATGAACTGTGATAGTTAATATAGACAATTCAAATTTTTACAGTTTTTAACATGAATAAAAAACTGAAAAACATAAATACTTAAGGGGGCTCCTATACAACAAACGTGATTTTTTTGCCATTTTTATAGATAACGGTACTGAACTCTTCGTGCGCGAGATCAACTTGCACTTGCCCAGTTTACTCTCAATATTATGTTAGCATCATATTATCAATGATTTATTTTTTATTGTAGCTTTTAATTTAATAAGTTATTCAAACAACAAAATAAAAAATGCAGTTAAAATTTGAAAAGATTCAAGTCATTTCGCAGCTCTATCTCAGGTTTAATTTGGTATGAGTTCATATATTAGATTTGCCTTCGTTTATTTTGCAAGCAAAGCTTACTTACCATCGAGATGTTCTCGGAGAAGAAAATCTAACTACATATAAGTGAACTTTCTGCTATCTTATTTCAATTCTTAGAATCGTATTGTAGATGAAATTTTTAAAAGATAAAAAGAATAAGAGAGTGGCTTTCCATTTTATAAGTAAACATATTTGTGAGGTTATTTGAAGTTAAGCTCTGAAGGCCGTTCCTTTGAACCACTTAAGTTTTATCTGTGATTTTATATTTGTATTTTTTTATTTATAATATGTAGGTCTTTAATATTATGTTATGTTGATACTAACAAAGCACTGCTTATGAAATCCAAAAAGAAGACACTAACTATTTTCGTCTCGCTATTTTAGTAAATATATTTTTATTATTATTTTTAAACTTTATAAGATATGAACGTGAAGTTAACTGGCCAAGGGTACCTGGGAATATACTGTTAAGATCTCAATTCCCACTTCGTTAAAATAAATAAATCAGCTTCACGTTGTATCCCGCATACAGCAGGGTAGGCAGAGGGAACCTAATGTTAAGACATTCTGTTCCCCACTTTCTGCCGATTTCTGGAGGTTGAGTCCGATTGCATGTTGAGTGGCAGAACTCAACGCCGCGCTTAACCTCGACACCAGAGCGAAGAAATGGAAATATAAATTTAAGTAAATTTCATCTCCTCGAGTGGGGATCGAACCCACAACCAGTCGATTTTACAGTCACACCTCGTGCCGCTGCGCCACGACTGATCTCAATTATAATGTACTGTCTCAAGTAGGGATGGAACCCACAACCTGTCGCCTTTTTAGTCACACGCTTGTGCCCCTGCGCTATGACTGGCATTTGGATTTGTTACTTACTTACATGTTAACACATAATGAATTTTAAGTGAAAATAAGTTTCTGTCATAAAAAAAATAACTTTATTATAGGTTAACAATATAACCTATAATAAAGTTATTTTTTAAGAATTAATTGAAATGAAAACATAAACAATTTACTTAATTTAATATTAATAATCCTTTACTATAATATCAATTAAGAAATTCCGCACTAACAACATTTTGTGTACCGTAATACCCATGTTTCAGAGAAATTGTTAGATTGTTACGCTCTATTACAGTGGACCTCTGAGGGCAGCTTAGTTAAAACTTTCTCTTTTAAACAAATGAAATCACCTCCATATTAAAAGTTTAATTTCGTTCATATATGTTATATTAAGTGTTATAAGATACAACTGTTTTTGCTGTTTCTGTTGTTTCTGTGTTGTGTTCTGTTTTTTTTTTCGTTTATATTAAAATAAACATTGTCATTCCCATAATAAGCCATTTCGTTTCCATTACTACACTTCCGTGCCCCCAGTTTTTGGATGGCGGAATTCAACGCCGCGCTTTGCCTCGAGAAAAAAAATATACCAGATAACATATAATACTAGAGCGAGAAAAAAAATACTTTCATTACCTCGAGTGGGATCTGCACCCACAAACTGTCGAGCTTACAATAGCATGCTTGCGTCTCTGCGCCATGAATAAATAACCAATTGTTGTAACATATAAACTTCACTTGAGAACTTCAATGACAAAATCAAAAAAAAAATCCCACAAATTCATGTAAAGTATTGATATCACAATCAGTTGAATTTCAACACATTTTATGAACTAACGAAATTCAGTCGAATGCGGAATCACGGGACGTGTTCCCCTAATTACGATTTTTATTGAAATCATAAACCACGTACGCTTGATAAAATGAGCATATTCTAGGATGAAGCTGTATAAAGTTATAAAAATACATTGTGATTTTGTGATACAAAATATTTGACGTCAAATCTTAAATGAAAGTTTTATTTTATTACAAATAGCTTTTTAAAAAAGTAGCAGTAGCAACACGGTGGTTGTAAATTTGATGCCTGCCGTCACTTAACACGCAACATATCGAAAGAGTGGAGTCGAGCAAGGAAGCACAGTGGCTATTTGGTTCCTTTTGTCTAATGAGGATTCCGCAACAATTCTGAGTTAAAACATAGATTATATAATGCTCCACAAATCTCTATCTATCATTGATAAATTGCAAGTACTACGTGGCTGCTTGAGATGGTAACATTTGATTGGATTCAATTAACATTGGAGTATCCTAACTCTCGTTTTTTTATATAATAGATATAATCAAACAATCTTGAGTTTTTTTTTAATCAACATATAAATAATAATTTATTAACAATATTAGACAACAAAACATTGAAAAATAAAGACTTAGCCAATTCAGTTTACTTTCATAACTCTTTTATAATATAATAGGAAGTAGCAATTTTGTCAAACAACATACTTTAATATTTTTTAAACATTTTTAAAGTGTTATTCCACACTTAGGAAAGAAAAACATACTTTAAGTTGATATGGCTTTTTATTGTATAATAATGGCCTTTGTGTTCGTCCGCAACCCCTTCTATTTTTCAGTTTTACGAGAGAAATGCATTTAGTAGGTCGGAGAGAGGTACCACAAAGGTTTCAAAACGCAGGTCTAATACTACATAAAGATAAATGTGCGTTATTCCAGAATAGTGTAATGTATTTAGGATACGTCATAGATAGAAATGGTTTAAGGACATGTCCTAAGAAAGTAGTAGCGTTTACAAAAGCACCAATTTTAACAAACATGGATGTTGGACATTAATAATGATTCATGTTGATTAATGTCCCATTCATTGGAGGATCATGAATGTTCTATTGCATTCACATCTAGGTCAAGTAAAAAAGGTAGTTTGTAAAGACAAACTAGTGAAAATAATTATAATCAAATTCAAAAGTAACCCACGGCTACAATATTCGGCGTTAAGCATTTTGATCAATATGTTTATGGAAGAGAAGAACCAATTATATTAAAACCGTATCATCGGCCCCTTCTAAGTATTTCTAGCAATAAAAGAGGTATTTCGGTAACGGCAGCACCAGGTTTCAAAGATACATATTAATACTATCTGCTTATAATAATAGTGTAGTATATATCGAGTAAAAATAATTGAGTAGCAGATTATTTCTTTAGAGCGAATGGAGCTTCACTCCATTCGTCTGAAAGATAAATAGAAGAGGAAGATAAGGAGCGAAACATATCATTTCCGTTCCTTGAACCTAATGAAAAATCGATTTCATTCGACGACATGAGTCGAGCCACAGCGCACGATCAGGTCCTAGCTACTATAGTAAAATATACGAGTATGACTCATGGTTGGTCGCGTAAAAAAAATGTGTAAATATATTTTACCATATTTTTATTGTAAAACGGACCTAAAAATTAATAATGGCTGTAAATAAATATTTCACTTCCTCGAGTGGGGATCGAACCCACAACCAGTCGATTATACAGTCACACTTTGTGCCTCTGCGCCACGACCGGCCTCCTGAAAAAATGATTAGCTTAAGGGATTTCATTTGGCTCATTTTAGTACAACAAAGACAAAGTCTATTACTCATAGTAGTAGTTTGAATAAAGATTCAATGTTTGTAGGAAGAGAAGAGATTGCTGATACTGAGGAATGGGTGGAGGCAAATAATGATGTTCACGACCCATGCGAACTTCAGTCCATACCAGTGGACTCTAATTGCGAATAGGACTAAACGTTAAATGAGGATAAGAAAGGAAATAAATGATAAATAGTTTTTCTAAATCTTTTATTTGTATAGTATCAATTGTTTATATATTTTAGTATATTATTATTTAGAAATAACAGTGGAGGAATGTCATGTATTTTATCTGTATATCGCTAAAGGGCACCGTCTACAAGTACAAAACCCACGATTCATTACTTCCCTTTTTTAGTTTTTTGTCCGTTTCGTTTAATGTGGAATTATGTGTAAATATAAAAAGTACAATTCGTGTAAAAAAACGAAAATAAAGTAACCTATCACTATGATCTATCACTTTCTTTTCCTGTAATTATAATAAGAATGCGAAATTACTTTGATATACTAAAAATATTTTTTTTTTATTAAGTACTAGCGGCCCGCCCACGGCTTCGCCCGCTTAAAATACATGATTATTGATTTAATAAGCAGAATTGATTGACAACTATAGTAACTTCTAATATGATTTTTTTACGATATTACCGTAATTTCTGTAAGAAGTTTTGATTGTTTCGAACTAAAAAAATACGACCAATGTTGATATTTGATATTCATAAAATATACATAAAGCTAATTATTTATTATATGTAAATATTTTTGTAACATTACGGTCTTTTTATCTATTATGTTTTTTAAAACTCTGTTAAATGTGCTGATGTCAGTTAATAATTTAATGTACTGCTTCAGAAACAGCCTTAATTGTTTCTTTGAAGATCTAATCGTTCTTTATCTCTATGTTGAATAAATTACGACTTAAACTTAACTGTTATGATTTATGAAGGTAATCTCCACTAACAATTCAATTTTGTTTACTTTATTGTATAAAATATTGTATAATAATGCTTCAAAAATATATATTTTTATCAACAGTCATATAACCAAGACGTTTCGAATGTCATTCTTTAGCCAGGAATCTTACCAGCGCGATTGCTATATAACATTCGCAGGCAAACTAATGCCTTGAGTTCATTCAAATGACGATAACTTTTTTTTTAATGAACCGATTTTGATGAACCAAACTTTAGTAGTTAAGTTGAGTTAAAACAAAGCAATTGGTGAAACTTTTAAGTAAATCGGTTCAGTACTTTCAGAGAAAAATGTGGACATACATATCGACAGACAGACAGACAGACAAACAGACAAGAAATTCAAAAAAAATATTTTTGCTTTCTATTATTCTTTTTAAGTGTCCCTCTATCCATTTCAGTCAAAATTACTAAATGTACAGACAAAATATTTTTACTGTCTTATTATATATAGAGATGAAAGTAGTGAAAAATGTGACATGTTATCAATATCATTTTATGATATTATATACCGATAGCAAGTATTGGATTTTTAGTCCAAACAACGTTATTTTCGAAATGAATTGCAGGCATCGACGTGGAACTGCTCGTTCAGGTGTTATATAAACGACATATTTATAGGACAATATCTTACACGGTTAACGAATTCGGGGATTTCGTTACATATAGATTTTTGTTGGGTTTTGTAACGAAATAATGTTTGCCATTTTAAACGATTAAATATCGTTTTTATATAGTTACTAGCGGCCCACTGACTGCTTCGTCCACCACCTATAATCATTTTATTATGCTGCAACAGATTGATTACACAGGATGGAAACGTCTGTGCTCCTTTTACTGGAGCAGCATATAAAATATTTCAAACTCGTATCTAAAGAAATTAATCATGATACCTCAACAGCTTAGACGTAGGATTTTTTTTCATTTCACGATGTTTATCCATACCGTATTTCGTGTGACGCAGTTACGCATACATACCGATAACGTAAACACATACTACTACAAAAATACTACTAAGCCTTGCCAATCATTTACTTTTCATTCTACAAAACATAACCGAACGAGAAAGAACAATATCTCTCGTTCTTTTTCACGTAATTACCTATTGTGTACAATAAATCAAAATCTAAACAACGTTCAAAGTTCTTATTAAAATTGTTTAATAAAATCCTACTTTAAGGCAATTTATTATATCTCCTTTATTATGAAATTATTTGAAAAAAATGCATGGTTATTGAACCACCCAAAATATAATATTCAAAATTTGAAATACACAAAATTATATTGAACTAGGATAAGTACTTAAATTTAACTTTAATTTTACATCGTCGTCATCGAAATTTCATTTTACTACCACTAATATTTTTTTCAAAAGTAATATTAAAAACTCAACATTTGTCTGTTTCTAGTCTTAAATGCACTCAGTATTTTGATAGTCAACTCAAAGACTGACACACAATAGTTTCACATTTAAGAAAAATACTTGATTGATTGATTTCTTCATTTATGGCGTTTTGAGCGTGCAGTTAAGCACATTTCATTTAATGTTAAATTTATCACGATTTTAGAAATTCGATTAATAATAAAATTATTATTAAACAACATCCAAATATTTTAAAATATTTAATAATCACTGAAAATCTGAAGAAGAACAAAATAAAGTAAACACAACTAGAATTAGCTGCGCCGCGAAGTTATGCTTTGTTTACACATTACACAGATAATTAAAATCCATTGTAATAGGTACATGGCAGTGCTATTTATCAAAATACTTCTCGAACATACTTTACAATTTTTTATTAAGATTTTTATTATTATTTACATTTGTTTAATTATTTCAATCTAAAATGGTATAAAAATTAAGTAGAAACCAGTCTTTTAATGTTACAGGGGAACTTACGAAAACTCAATACGAAATAAATTATTGTTTAAAAATTATTTCAATTTTTTTTTTAGCTTCACGTTGTATCCCGCACACAGCAGGGTAAGAAGAGGGAACCTAGTGTTAAGACACTTTGTTCCACATTTTCTGCCGAATTCTGGAGGCATTGCGTGTGACTCAATGACAGAACTGAACGCAGCACTGGCGCGAAACACAAAAAGTCAGCCAACCTTCGAACGACGTAGCTGAATGCCACCTTCCCCCATGTTGTATTTTAAAATTTCGGAGACTATTGACAACCTGAATTATTTAATATATCTGTTTATAAAATTGTATTGAAGGATAAATTATTGTTTCTAATAATTACATCTTTATTTATAGCTATTATGTGAAATAATCGTAACTTTTTAAGTAATGAGTAATGTCAATACAGTCCAAATTAATATTTTATTAAAATTAAAATTAAAAATTAGCTTCACGCTGTATCCCGCACACAGCAGGGTAGGCAGAGGGAACCTAGTGTTAAGACACTCCGTTCCCCACTTTCTGCCGAATTCTGGAGGCATTGCGTGTTGAGTGGCAGAACTCAACGCCGCGCTTAACCTCGACACCAGAGCGAAGAAATGGAAATATAAATTTAAGTAAATATTTCATCTCCTCGAGTGGGGATCGAACCCACAACCAGTCGGTTTGCAGTCACACCTCGTGCCGCTGCGCCACGACCGGCCTCTAATATTTTATTATTTTTTCTTTTATCAATTATTACTATAAATGTAATTATTAAAATTTTAAATCTTAAAAGAAAAGTAGTATTCAGGTTTTGGAATAAAATAATGTTTTTTTAAAGAATCCGGATTGGTTTTTAATTAAATCAAATAGTAATTGTTATATCTAAGTATTTATCTGTTTTACCCTTAGCGGAAATAGTAATGCCAATCTTATAACTTATATCAAGAAATTGACAGTTTTAATTTTAGTAGGTGATTCTTTTAGTTTTGTATATTGCTTTGTAACTATTTTTTTTTTGTTATTATTTGTGTTCTTGTGATGTCTGTGTTACTTTACGAATTTGGACAATTCTTTTTTTCATTTTTAGTAAGTGTTTTTTTTATTTTTAAATGGCGTATTCGCATTTTATATTACTTCTGCGGAGTATATGGATATGATTTTAATTTATGGATAATGTCAACAAAATGTAGCTCTCGCATTACAAACATACCGAGAAAGGTATGGTAATAGTGGTAGATTTTTTTTATAGAAAAGACAAGTCAAACGGGCGTTCGGGTCACCTGATGGTAAGTGATTACCGCCGCCCACGACCCCGTGCAACACCAGAGGAGTTACAGGTGCGTTGCCGGCCTTTAAGGTGGGTTGGGCGCCGGAGCCCGGCATTACCTAATGCGAATTGCAGTAGCATAAAGCCACTACTTATCACCGGTTTTAAATGCCGGGGGTCCGTTCGAGTTCGAGAAAAGAATCCGTTCGAGTCCGCCCATGCGTGTTGCCATTGCTGGCGATGTGACTCTACCACACGTACTTTAGTCGCCTCTTACGATACCACCAGTACCAGGATGATCCTATTCTAGGCATCACACGGCATAAAAGATATCCGTCAGATTATCGTAGTTTTGTAAAAGTTGTACACCAATAGCGTGTTTTGTCACGAGAATTACCAATAGTCCGAGAAATTGAAATGTTTAAATTGTTTCGATAGAAATCCTACTTCCAGCTTACGCAGAATAACTAATCACTTCCAAGTAAGCACTTTACGGTACACAATATTTTAAAACAAAACAAACTTCGTCCCTTCAAATACACAAAAGTTCACCCGCAACCTCTGGAGTGCTTGCTAGGAACGCGCTCACGAGATATTTGGAGAACAATGGATCGGAAGGTATGAACCTCGGCGGTGACCTGCCCGTTCCTCGGACCTCACGCCGCTTGTATATTTTTTGTGGAGGTATTTTATAAAAATTGATATGCGCGCGACAACGAGGGGAAATTCCCTGTTCAATAAAACTCAACGCTAAATGTAAAACCTTTTTACAGTGTACATTTCAATATAAAATAATTCTAGCCAGCGCTTAAAGTAAAAAAAAATGCTTTCAGATATTACGTAACAATATGAATTTCGTTTCGTCTTCTTCACTTAATGGACCGCAGTTATTAAAAGTTATTTCGCTCAGGGAAAACAGAAAGAATAAATACAAAAAATCAACTTAATCGTATGTTAGCTTATATACAATAATCTACAAGAATCTATTACATTTTTGATTATATTTTAATGGTTATCAAATCATTGCCATGAAGTAACTAATGAAATTAAAGTAAATGAAAAATTTAATCTTCTGAAATTATACATATTAAGNTATATAAATATATATATATATATATATATATATATAGAGGAAATCGATTTGCACGGCAACATGATTTCAACTATCGAAGAAGGGGCTTTTATCAGCTTGTGTGAATTACAAAGCCTCGATCTCGGTCGAAACAGGCTCAAAGTTCAACAGCAATGTCTTTCAAGGAATCGAAAATTGGAGAAATTACACCTTTCCAAGAACTTTGTAACGGATTTCCTTACTGTGGCTCTTAAATTATATTCAGGCGTCAAAGCAACATGATTTCGGTTATTAATCTATTCAGAAAATTCAATGTTTTAAAATGAATGTTTTATAATTAGTGATAGAGCAATTATTTAAATCAGCTCAGATTTTAAATATCAAATGAGCCAGATAATTTAGATTGATTAAATAGCTCATCAGTTGTATGTAAATCGGTATTATGTTAATAAGCTTTATGTTATCCGTATATTTTCATCTTGTATAAGAGGCACTCCACGTGAAGCGGACAGGTGAAAAAAGTCAATGTCTTCGAATTTGGTTGTTTTGTGATATGTTATACCTATATGGGTCGTCAACACAATGGCACGATATTTTGATAGTATAATGTTTAGTTTAGGAGTTATGAGGGCTCGAAGTCGTGGGCGACTAGTGGACATGAACTCTTTTAAATCTCATTATTATTAGTATTAAGTGACAAATAAATAAATAAAGTATATATACCATATATATTCCTCATTAAATGAGCTTTTAAATCATATTTTACTAAAAAAAAATGGTTTTTATTTTATGAAATGAAATTTCAGAAATATTTTTTGGAATTTCATTTCATAAAATTATAAGTTGTTGTCAGAAAACCACTAATATGTGAAGTTGATTTTTATAGTAGCAAATATTTGATACATTACGAAAAAATATTAAACATAGTCTGAGTCAAAGTTAAGCTGAAACATTTGATATATTTTCCACATTTTCATACAAATAAAAGTTAAATAGAAGTTTTTGAGTTCTTGCTGGGCTGCGGCTGTCGGCTCTTTATTGACATTAAAATTGGGTTTCAGAACATGCCAAGCTAAAAGAGCGAATCATACTTACATTGATTTCAATGCATTCGAATCCATTCAATGAACTAAGCCAGATATGTATGTTTTCTCACAACAACATAAATAAGTTGTAACAAGCTTATAAGAATTTCGACGCAACTCGATGAGAACGTACGGCTTAGTTGGTCAGAGCGCTTGGACAGCTTCCAAAAAGATGCGGGTTAAAATCCCGTTACGTTAAAATTTTACATTGAAAATATACTATATGTTTTCTATTTTGGGGACTATTACTATAATTTTGGGGATTTTGGGGACTATATACGCTAACTAAACACAATACTAAACCGAGACCCAACTTAACATACCTTTTAATTTTTACAACATTTTCAATATTTACATTATTTATATTAGAGGCCGTCGTCGTGGCGAAGCAACAAAGCGTCTTACCGTAAACTATGGTTGTGGGATCTATTTCCACTAGAAGGTATGAAATATTTTGATTCATCTGGTAATAACATAAAACGCAGAATTATTTGACCATTTCCGCTCAAGCTGTCTGTAATTACACAATAAAATACATATATGATTACTCAAATAGGATCATTATAATATGATCATGATTAAAATAAATCCTAATTTGTAAATCGAACAGTCATATTTGAGTATAATGTCCAATAAAGCAGTTCATTACTTCATTCAGTCATTCGGTTCAGTAGTTCATTCATTCATTACAAACGAATTATTACTTCGAAATTACTTTAACCTTTGGTTTTCGTAACAATAATTTATATTGGTGTGGGCTTTTAAATAGTTATATAAATCGTATACCAATTTGTGACGTTGTCTGTAACTATATGAATGTTTACAGCGGTATTTTTTTTCAGTTTTTTTAGATTCACGCTGAATCCCCTAGTGGCTGGTTAGTCAGAGGTAACCAGGGAACTTTATTTTACATTCCGTTCCTACTAAAAAAACTTCCGTTACCGACTTTCCGCCGAGATCTGGAAGTATTGGGTGTTAATTTATTAACATTCTAAATTTTCAGTCGCAATATTTTGTAAATTTATTGTGATTTTTAACACACTATTATTAGTTCGAGCTGTATCGAGTGTGTATTGAGCTATGTAATAAAGTTTGAATTTGACTTGTAATAATTGTAACTTCGTGAAACTTGCCAGTTATACGTAACTTAGGTGACAATACAATAATATAATATCAAGGAGATGGTGTGATGATGAAGCCAGGACCTGAATATTTGAATTTATCAGAGGTTACCAGAGTTTCCATGAAGATACGACGTACGACGTACCTTCAAAATACGCGTCTATTACCACCTTAAAGGCGGGCAGCGCTCCTGTCCAAAGCAAAGGTTATTTGGTGTTACACGGGGTTGTGAGCAGCAGAGATCATTTACATCAGGTACAGGTTATTCTCGTTTGCCTTGTCTTTTCCATAAAAGAAAAACACTAGCAATTGTTTCACTTGGTGTGTTTTGTAGTTTTATTTTTATGCCTATATTATTTTGAATATATTTTATCACATGGTTAACCATGTGATAAAATATATTTAAGTATATTATATTTTAAAATATACTTAAGTATATTTTATTCAGATCACACGACCCTGGATGGATATTATTAAATAAACATATGATGAAGAAAGATAAACATAATAGTGTAGGAAACATAATCGAATAAAAATATACTCCTCTCGTATCTGTGGATAGCAGCATCTATCTCTAAGCCTGACTGACTTGAAGGAGTAAGAAAATAAATTCAAATATTAAAATAATGTTATACTTTTTAATTAATTACTTACTACGAAATTGCTTAGATTTGTAAGAACAATGTTTATTTATCAATCATTTCAGCAGCGCAGCAAATGTATATAGACCTTTAATATAGTTGTTACATTATTATTTCTAAAGTAAGAAATTTTCTCTTTCAATTTTATTTTTTAAATATTTATTTATTTGTACATAAGAGAATTCATAAAAAAATATTTTATTTTAAAGGTAAAAATCTTTTAATCTTTCCTTTGATAAATTTGTGTTTAGACTCAGAAAAAGTGGTTAATCTATTCATACTAATAGATTTTTTTCTTCAAAAAAGTAAACGCTGTGTAAAACGAATATTATAAATATTAACGTTTCATTTGAATTCCTGTTTTAGTTAATATTAAGTCTGGCTAAGAATTGTAATTTCAACGGCCCAATTGCTTTAAATCAGTTTTAAGCCGGATTTCAATATTCATCATTTTAAAAATAAAACAAAAATGGTAAAAAAATATGTCTTTTGTATGGCAGCAACAGATCCAATCATGAAAATTTCAATTCTCCAACTATCACGCGCGCTATTATAAGATACAGATGGATTCTTAGTAATAAGGTTTTACCATTTGGGTACAGAACCCAAAAAATGATGGCGGTCTGGCGCAGTGGGGCAGCTTTTGCTTCTCGGGGAAAAGATTAAATTAAAATTATTTTTATGTTCCCATATCTCGAAAAATGGGCGGAATGTGAGGAACGAAGCATTTTAATACTAAGTTTCCTCTGCCCAGCTTTGCATTTAAAAAATTCAAAGCAAAACATATGTACATACATATGTTATGCTTTTTGCACCTTTACATATGTATGTACATACCTACATACTCGTATGCTTATAATATCCTGTGCAGGCACAGATTGGGTACTTCCCGTCTGTGCCTGTGCAGTAAATTACTGTTCACCGCACTAGTCGCAGTTGCTTGCCAGGTTACTGTAAATCTATATATATAAAAGGACTTGTGCTGACTGACTGAGGTAAGATGCACGCACAGCCGTAACCGCTGATGGTAGAAACGTGAAATTTAATTCACCCCTAATAAGCGGGCGAAGCCGCGCGCGCCCTCTATTTAAAAATAAATGAATCAAAATCATTCACGCTGTATCCCGCTTACGGCAGGGTAGGCAGGGGGAACCTAGCATTAAGATACTTTGTTACCCACTTTTCGTCGAATAATGGAGGCATTGCGTATTAAGTTGCGGAATTCAACACCATCCACCGACACTCGAACGAAGGATTGGAAATATACATTTAAATAAAAAAAAATCAGCTTCACACTGTATCCCGCACACTGCAGGGTAAGCAGAGGGAACCCAGTGTTAAGACAATCCGTTTCCCACTTTCTGCCGAATTCTGGAGGCATTGCGTGTTGAGTGGCAGAACTCAACGCCGCGCTTAATCTCGACACCAGAGCGAAGAAAAGCCTCACTATTCTAAATTAAATTTATCTTAATGCATGTATTTCGTTCCACCTGCCTCATATGTAACTCAAGTAAATTTGGATATTACCACGCAACAACATACGTCTCTAGTTATATTATCTCTGAAAGCAAACGATGTAGTTGAGTGCTTACTTAGGGTCGCCGTGTAATTAGAAGATAACAGACATGTATGTAAAATAATTTCACTTTGATACTGTCTTTTCATATTATATTGAGTAATAGATATACGAATATATGAGATATGTTGTATTCTTCACATATCCTAATTTTAATCTTGTCAATAGTCCTTTTTGTATTGTAGTAATATCTAATTTGTCGATAAAATAAAATATTTGCCTAGTAAAATTGTTGAAATAGTCTTATTCTTTGCTGACCCACAACACTTATTTTCAAAAAAATGTTTGTTTATAAAATATGTTGCGTGGCGGAACTCAACGCCATGTTTATCATGTTATCAAAACAAGAGTGAGAAAAATGAAGATAATTCCTTCTAACGTGAATCGAACCCACAACTGTCGCAGTTGTTAGACGGTGTCAGCCTGTGCCTTTAGTATAAACATTTTTTCTTTTCAGCTTCACGCTGCTTCCACATACAGCATGGTACGCAGATGGTACGTAGTGTCGAGACACTCCGATCCCCATTTTCCGCTGAATTCTGGAGGCATTACGTCTTGAGTGTAATTTTATCGAGTAGAAATCAAACCCACAACCTATCGCGTTTTGTCACACGCTTCTGCCCCTGCGCCACGATTGGCCTCAAAATTAAATTGTCGTAAAATTTTCTTGTCTTTATTATTACCCAAGTAGATGGTAAAAATGTTAAGTAATATAATTTCATTTTGAGGCCAGTCGTGGCGCAGCGGCACGAAGTGTGACTGTAAAACCGACTGGTTGTGGGTTCGATCCCCACTCGAGGAGATGAAATATTTACTTAAATTTATATTTCCATTTCTTCGCTCTGGTCTCGAGGCTAAGCGCGGCGTTGAGTTCTGCCACTCAACACGCAAAGCCTCCAGAAATCGGCAGAAAGTGGGGAATGGAGTGTCTTAACACTAGGTTCCCTCTGCCTACCCTGCTTTGTGCGGGATACAGCGTGAAGCTGATTTTTAATATAATTTCACAAGCAGCTATTGATCGTTTCCACGGCCTTCGCTATTAGGCATCAGTATGATTGCTGTAACACCCACGTCACCTTTTACTTGTTATTAAATATTTATACTTTGGCATGACTCAAATAGACTGTATATTTTAATTAGTTAACTAAATATTAGTTCTCTCTAAATAAAAAAAAATATGTACCGCCTACTGGTACAAAAACGTTCATAGAAAGTTAACGGTTACTTAATAATCTTTCAGTTATATATTTTTAATTTAACTATCTAATTGGTGAAAAGTACAGAAACATAGAACAGAGAGACAGACAGTTCTCGGGTCTAACGGTAAAGAACACGTTCTCAGCGTGGCGGATAGAGAAATGTTCGGGTTAGGGAGGAAATAAAACCATCGGGGACCAACAGGTCGATGAGAAAACTCCGTAATAAAATCCAACTCGTCCAGAGTTGGATTCTTCTTTGACATTGGTACAATGACTAGACGCATCGCCATCTTTGATCAACGTCACATCAAAATCTGTAGCAGCCTTTAAACCCGGTTGATATGCATCGAAAAGGACATGACTGGTCCCAGTAGGTTAAGATGGAAGATATCTCAACGAAATACTTCCCTCCTTATCATAACGGAGCAAGGCGAGAACAAAGAAGACAAATCAGAATTAGTTATTTAGCCGAAAATTAACATACGTTTTAGGAAATCATAAAATGTTTATTTTTTTATATAAATTTGATAGAAAAATAACATATAGTCGATATATATTAAGCCGATTCATGTGTCACCAAAATTAAACAATATATTTTAATAATTATCTGTATTAAGGTATTATTAGTAGTAACGTAGCATAGTCGTCACTAATCCCAAAATAAATTTAAACATTTTTATGATACTATCGCTGCACAAAGACTTCGCAAATATGATGGTTGGGGATTTTACTAGAGGAAATAAATTGTTTTCACTATTTCGCTCTGGTAAGACAAAGTGCGGCGTTGTGATCCGCCACTTAACACGCAATGTGTTGAAAAGTGGAAAACAGAGTGTCTTGACCATAAGTTTTACTTCACCATATGAGAAATAAAGTGTGAATCTGCAAGAAAAACCTAAAATAATTTATATTTCGAAACAGATTTAATAATAAGAGCGTCGTGGCGCAGGAGTTTAAGCGTGTGACCGTAAACGTAACGGTTGCGGCTTCGATTTCCACTGGGAGAAATTAATCATTTAATATTTTCATTTCCTTGTTCTGGTAAAAAGGCAAAGCGCGGTGTTGAGTTCCGCCATTCAACATACAATGCCTCAAAAAATCAGCAGAATGTGGGTATCGGAAATGTGTTAATAGGAAACGAATTTTATTAATACTAAGTTTCCAGTTCTTTATCATTAGTTTATCGTAGGAACGAAATATTCGTTTGACGTCTAGCTTAACTCCAGCGTCATCACCACGTTCATATTAATACTCTTCAATTAAGACCCAAAACTTACACTTTCAAGGCTCAATGTCTCAAACGAGATAAGCATTTAGATAATTACTTCTGGAATGTCTTGCATGCCTTGTTATAATCAGATTAGAGGAAAAGTGGTCTAACCATTTTTTTCTTATATATGTTTATTTGTTATATTATTAACTAGTTGTTTATTCGGTAAAGACACTCCGTTCCCTACTTGCTGCTTAATTCTGGAGACATTGCGTGTTGATTGGCTTGATTGGCAGAACTTAGCCTCGACACCAGAGCGAAGAAATAGAAATATAAATTTAAGTAAATATTTCATCTCCTCGAGTGGGGATCGAACCCACAACCAGTCGATTTTACAGTCACACTTCGTGCCGCTGACTGACCTTGAAATGTATACTGCGTTTCGCATCAGGTAATGCCGAGCTCCGGCGCCCAACCCACCTTACAGGCAGGCAACGCACCTGCAGCTCCTCTGGTGTTGCACGGGGTCGTGGGCGGCGGTAATCACTTAATATCAGGTGACCCGAACGCTCGTTTGCCTTGTCTTTTCCATAAAAAAAAAATCAAAGTACTTTTTACTTTATGTTAAGTAAATTTAACTTTTACTTTTTAGTTTATTATTTGAAGTCGGTTTTTTCTTATTTCATCTCTTCGAGTGGGGATCGAACCCACAACCAGTTGGTTTTACAGTCACACTTCGTGCCGCTGACTGACTTAGAAATGTATAAACAAAATCAAAGCCCTTTTTACTTTATGTTAAGAAAATTTATCTTTTACTTTTTAGTTTATTATTTGAAGTCGGTTTTTTCTTTGTTAAAAAATTATTTTTGTGTTAAAAATATATTAACTTGATTTTTAGTTTATGACAGTTTATATTGTTTACGACCTGTGAAGAAATTCTTAGTAACTTATATGTAATACTTGAGACTCAAATGCTTTACCGCTTCTTCTTCGCTTAAACTTATATTTTATAATATTTTTTTTTTAAAGAAAAAATATCCTTTTTCCTTTTTAATACCTCTAAGAATAAGTGTACAAAGTTTCATGATAATCGGTTGAGTAGTTTTGGCGTGAATACGTAACAAACAAACTTACATACTCATTTATAATATTAGAATGATGTAAAATTAAATTGATTTCGTGTTTTACTCGAATGCGCAAAAATTAACATACAAACTATCAACCTTACATGAAAGCAGAATATTTTGTCAAATATTCTTATTATTAGCTTCGCGCTAAAGAACGAGAAATCTATATAAATATCTTTAATATTCATAAAATTTGTGCTTTAAATGTAGATCGATCGCTATAAGTTGGAAGCTGGTTTAAGAATTTGCAAACCACCCCTAGGCGTACCTATACAGAACTTTAGCCATTTCGATATTAA
Organism: Heliconius hermathena; assembly: GCA_013403705.1. Taxonomy (NCBI): domain Eukaryota; kingdom Metazoa; phylum Arthropoda; class Insecta; order Lepidoptera; family Nymphalidae; genus Heliconius; species Heliconius hermathena. Next base: position 298,364 of record JAAIXJ010000474.1, on the reverse strand, counting down.
GTTATTAATTGGAGTCAATTGGGACTAACTTTTAGCATGATCAGATTACCAATGAGTCCTGCCTTAGTTATGAAGTTGTGGGTTCTATTACGTGAATTATATTGGGAAATGTGTTGTTTTTCGTTATTATTTGATGGGGTTAATTTTATTCATATACATCTATTTATCGTCACGTTTTTTTGCTGTATTCAAGAGGATAGATAGAGGGAACTTAGTGTTAAGACACTTCGTTCTAAACTCTCCGCTTAATTTTTCGAGGCACAGTGTTTTAAGTAGCCGAACTCAGCGCATTATATCTTGTTACTAAAGCGAGGAAAGTAAAAATAATTCATTCTTCCAAATAAGAATTGACCCAACAACCGTTGCTTTCATAGACACGCGCTGAGCCACTGCGCCACGACCGCTGTCATTACACATCAATATGATCATTAATAAAAGGAAAAATAAATATATATAATCTCTATATATAAGTAAAAATATAAGTAAAAATATTTTGTCTGTACATTTAGTAATTGTGACTGAAATGGATAGATACACTTAAAAATAATAATAGGAAGCAAAATATTTTTTTTAAATTTCTTGTCTGTCTGTCTATACGTATGGTCACGCTAATTTCACAAGCAGCTATTGATCGTTTCCACGGCCTTCGCTATTANGTTAAGTCGTCATTTGAATGAACTCAAGGCATTAGTTTACCTGCGAATGTTATAACATTGTACAGCAATCGCGCTGGTAAGATTCCTTGCTAAAGAATGACATTCGAAACGTCTTGGTTATACGACTGTCGATAAAAATAAATATTTTTGAACATTATTATACAATATTATATTTTTGAACATTATTATAACATATTATTGAAGCCGGTCGTGGCGCAGCGGCACAAGGTGTGACTGCAAAACCGACTCCCTGCTGTGTGCGGGATACAGCGTGAAGCTGATTTTTTTTTTATTATACAATACTTTATACAATATAGTAAACAAAATTTAATTGTTAGTGAAGGTTACCTTCATAAATCATAACAGTTAAGTTTAAGTCGTAATTAATTCAACACATAGATAAAGACCGACTTGATCGTCAAAGCAATAATAAGTAAATATATAGATTCTTTGGTTGAAATAAATCTATATAAAATGCCTAAAACCAGCCTTTCTACGTGTACTTTGTTATAACTACATATTTACCAATTGTACATTTAGCCAATAATATATGTAACTAGTTTAAAAGCTATACAGGAGTTAATATGCAATCATTACAGTTATTTTACAAAGAATATTATGTATCCTTCAAATCAATAATTCAACATTTAAGGCTGTTTCTGAAAGAGTAAATTAAATTTTTCTCTGACATCAGCACATTTAACAGAGTTTTAAAATTATGATGAGACGTATAACATAGGAAAAAGAACGTAATGTTACAAAAATATTTACATATAAGAAATATTTAGCTTTATGTATATTTTGTGAATATCAAATATCAACATTGGTCGTATTTTTTAGTTCAAAACAATCAAAAATTCTTATAGAAATTACGATAATGTCGTAAAAAAATATATTAGAATATTACAGGTGAAATAAAAAATCATAAGTCATTTTAGTTGTCAATTAATTCTGCTTATTAAATCAACAATCATGTAGTTTAAGCGGGCGCGCGGGCGGGCCGCTAGTATAATATATATACGAATATTACCACTTCCGCTGTATCTGTATCATTTCTACACTCTTCGAACAAGTGTAAATAAATTGAACACAAGTTCGACTTCTGATATGTGAAGTGCAGTGAAATTGACGCTCAACGCGATCCCACTCACAAAGGAGCCAATATAAGTTGGAAACAGAGAGGTTTCATTGACATGATTGAGTATTTCGATGTAGACGTGTTCTTCTTGTTGAAAATATTTTCAGTGTGTTGTTTTACTTTTTTATTGAATTTATGTATTATATTTTAGTTTATATTCTTATAATTATTGATATGCCGTCTTGGCGCAGCGGCACAGTAGTATTTTTATTTTAGTAGTATTTTTATTATTTTTTTTTGTTTTTGTAACAAAGGCAAAGTACAGTATTTAGTTCCACTATTCAACAAGCAATATCTCGAAAATGGGTATATGCTAGACACACCGTGAAGCTAAAAAAATATTATGACGTAAGTGATATTTTTTAGCTTAATTTTTTTTTAAATAATTCTTCGTAAAATATTTAGTGATACTGTAATACAGTAACTCTGTAACAAGAATAATATGATTTAAGTATTTTATCGTTATACTCTTTTTATTTAAATCTAATTTTCCCACTTTCCACCGATTCAAGGTGGGAAACGGAAGTGTCTTAATAGAATTATCTTAACACTAGGTTCCCAGGTTACCTATGCCTATTCTGCTACGTATGGGATTATAGCGTAAGATATAATCCCATTCGTTGCAAAATGGGGATAGAGATGAGATAAAGAAAAGTCTTACAAATGGTATTTATGTAGTGTCCAGTCGTCAAAGAGAAAGTGAGTCAAGGGTCGGGTACCAGTGAGTTTTTTTATTACCTTGGCCAGCAAATACGCTGCAGTCCATAGATATCAGTATATTTTTAGACATCATATCATATCATATTTTTTTCAAAAGTTATTTGTAATTAAAGCTAGATAAGAGGAACAATAGATAAATCAATATAATATAACATTAATATACTGATATACATAATTAAGTTTACTGATTTTTACTATTTGTAAAGTATCATTTCATATTTCGTCAAGAAAAATACTTTTTTTAGAAAACATATAAAAATTTTAACGTAGAAAGATTTGAAGCCGCTCCACTTGGAAACTCCCCAACAGACTTAGTTGTCATAGCGCTTGGCTGTTTCGAAGAGATCCAGGTTTATTTTCGTTCCGTTAAAATTTTTACACATCTTCAAAGAAAAGCAAATTTATATAAACAATAAGTAAAGGAGACGGAAAATTTTGGGCCCTGATGTAAAGAATTTAAATATGGTCAAAAAAATTGGTATTTTTTTTTTCAATTTCGGAATACCAAAAATCAGCTCAATTGACTATCTGGAGATAAATGAAATTTAATAATTATTTTAATGAAGTCTAAGTATAAAAAAAAACAAAAAGAAATCCATTTGAAATTATTAAAATCGAAGATATTTTAAACAACAGATATGACAGCTGATTGACATTGACCTTTTCTAATAATTTTAGGATTTTTCGCTTAACCTGTTTCGTTCATTTCGATGTGTTTTGAGTACTTTCCCGTTTGTTTGACATTTTTAACGACTACTGCTTTTATTTCAAGGATTTTTTTCTCAGTATTCACCTATTTTATAAAGGTTGATTGTGGTATGAACTAAATTTCATTTTTACTAGATCTGTAAGCATTCTTACAATTGCATTATACAATTGCTTTCGTCTCGTCTCCCTTGCATATATATATATCGATATATATATATATATATATATATATATATATATATATATATATATATATTTCTTGTGTTAATCCGATAAAATTATAAATAGTAGTAGTGTAATGTTTAATTTATAATGTTTAATTTTCAAAACGATAGTAAATTTGTAAATACTTACTTAAAAGTACTCTATAATTAATATTATAGATAAGAGAGTCGTTATAGATAAACGGATCATTAAGATCGTTACTGAAACTGAACATAATAAATAATTTTTCATCAAAATAGAAATGCTATAGAACGATAACATAAACCATTAATTGCCGTCGTCATTTCGAGACCAATTTATTTAAAAACATTTTCCTTACCAGAATAGAAAATTGAATTGTTATCCAAAATTCGGCAGAAAGTGGGGAACTTAGTATCTCGAGGCCAGGTTCCCTCTGTTGAAATAGGCGAAATTAGGAGACTGCTTCTTCAATCAACGCTGTGTATTTCTTCATACACATAATAACTGTTTTGTTGTAATGCAAAACAGCGATATTATGTTATAATTTGGAACTTTATTATGCTTATATAACAATTTATAAGCTTGTGGCGATCGTTCTCCACACAGTTTATTGTTTTTATATTGTTATTATTATGTAGTTTTTGTTTATTAATTCTGCGGGTAAAATGTGCAGGTAAAAACCAGGTGCACGCGCATAGCGAGCAATAGGGCTCCCGCTTGATCGTACAAGCGACAACTGATCCTTTGTTCTCGCGGAACCGGTCACCGCACCGACCGACGGGAGCTCACTCGCCGAGCTGCTAATACAGTGTCTCTCTCACTACTCGCGACAACCACACGCTTGATTTCGTTCCGTGGCTACTCGTAATTACGTAAATCCTATCGCTAATTATCCTTTTTTTATTCTTGAGTTTTTCGCTTTTCTACTGTAATCCTTCCGTAATTTTACCTTCTGTGCTTTCTTTACTTCGTATTCTTTTCTTTTTATAATATATTTTTCTTTATAAAACTACACGTTTAATGTTATTTATTCCCTTTGTCTTATATTAGTGTAGCGTAACTTTTCCTTATCCTATACGCTCCTCAAGCTCTCTATTGAAATTAAACACAATCAACTGTCAATGATAATGATCGAACGTTTTGGTTAAATTTGCATATATAAGGCTATGCAGAAAGGACATAAAATTAAAATTAAATCAGCTTCACGCTGTATCCCGCACACAGCAGGGTAGGCAGAGGGAACCTAGTGGTAAGACACTCCTTTCCCCACTTTCTGCCGAATTCTGGAGGCATTACAGTCACACCTCGTGTCGCTGCGCCACGACTGGCCTCACTCACTCAGAAAGGACATTGTATTAAGATATTTCGTTCTCTACTTTCTTCCCGAATTTTAGACTTTCTAGAGACAATGTTAAATTGTGGAACTTAAATGCACGTCTTACTAACGCTGAAAAATATAAATAATTCATTTTCCTTTGGGGATCGAGCTTACAACCTGATGTTCTCCCATTGCTTTATGACCTCAATAATTAAAATAAATGTATAAGACGTTCATAAATTGATAACTAAAAATCAGGACCATTTGTGACCTAAATTTAAATATATTACACTAGTTTACGTGTCAGAGGGCTGCCTACCTTGTTATATGTGGGATATTGCGTAAAGCTCATTTATATTTTTTTTATCAATATGTAAATGAAATATTAATATTTTAAGCAGTAGCTATAATAAGCATATACTCTAATTTCCACTTTTATTTACATTATTTCCTACTATAAAATAAACGATAAAAAATTACGTTTATAAAAAAAATATTTTTAATCAAAACAAACTTTCACATCCAGTAATTTCATATCACTATATTTAAGAGGATTTGTTCTGAAAACGCGAAGTTTAAAATTATAGTGCGGCCTAGTAGAGTCTTGAAGCTGCAAGTTTGAATGTAATCCCAAGAGTAAAACTAATATACGGGAAGTGTAATCCCGTTGGTTCTTGTCGTGCTTACATGTAGCTTTATGACGTTTTACTAAGCTTTAAAACGTTGGTGTTATATTTTGTTAATGAAAAAAGTTATTTACAGATTGTAAATAACATAAGGGACACACACAGTCATAATAATTACAGGGCTCTTTCACTTTAATTAAACTTTTTGAGAGCTTTCAAACTTATATATATATAGTTTAATTATTTTAGTACACGTGGCCAACATTTATTATAAATGATGAAGAATTCATGATTCATTACATTTTATTAAATGCCTAGATGCCGATCTAGGCATTTAATAAATAAATTTTTAATAAATAGAAAAACCGATTTCAAACAACGAACTAAAAAAGTAAAAAATAAGTTTACATAATGTTAAACGTAATTTGATTTTGTTAAACAAAAATAATTAAAAAAATATTTTATAATTTTGAATTCGGTGCCAAGCCAATGCTACGACAACCTTACTTTAATATCGAATATTAAGCCTGTTTGTTTTACTTGGCACCGAGTTCACGAAGAACCACACGAGAAGCACTAGCTTTCAAATAAAAAAAGAATCATCAAAATCGGTTAACCCAGTAAAAAGTTCTGAAGTAATAAACATAAGAAAAGCCGAATTGATAACCTCCTTCTTTTTAAAGTCGGTTAATAAAAATAGTAAAATACCTATATATTTAAAAATTTTGGTCCCTTCGTCTTTATAATGTTCTTTTTTAATTATGTTGTGCCTCTATAGGGTTAATAAACTAATATAGTTATACTTTTCATTTTTATCTCATATACGAAAATAATTTATTCCTTGAGTGGGAATCAAACCCACAGTCGTCGCATTTATGTCGCGTCACTTTACAGTTAGACGCTATGCCGGTGCGCCATGTCGTACTCTTGATAATGAATATTAATCAGACTATGGATAACAATTAGGCAATTATTATTAAATTCTAGTGGCTCAAACTATATGAAAATTTATTTAAGTGCATATAAAAAAATATATTAATTGTTTTTGTATAGTTATCATAGCTTTTAAATAAATCGTAAGACTAAAATTTTAAAAATGTTTAGTTATTATATTTTATATATATTTAAGTAGGTGGTGCAAACTTAAATTCCAATCCCGCGAGAATGAAAAAAAAAAAAATGATTTCCTATTATATTGAAAAGTGACCTCAATAATAATTTTTCCGAAGTATCTTCCATGCACAGACTCCGATCTAATACGATTTAATTATAAGTTTAGACTTAGATAGATATAGATTTGTAAATTTAATTACAAACATTGACTAAAAAGGTGAAATTCAACAAAACTCTGTAACAGACAGCGCACGAGAATAATCTGGCATTTTTCATTGGCTCGAATGGAAGCATACATATCTTTGTAGGAATTCTTCTGCCCTGTTATTTGTATTTTTTTTATTTTATATTACGCTATGTAGAAATCTTACTCATGTATTATATTAGTTTGAGGATTGGTTTTTTTACTTACTTAAAAAAAGAAAGGCAACTGAAAGCATTCCTTTGTCATATTGTAGCGTCACGCTGTATTCCGTGACACAGCAAGATAGGCAGGGAACGTAGTGTTGAGAGAAAATTCTGGAGGCATTGCGTGTTGAATGGCGGAATTAAACGCCGCACCTTGCCTTGATTTCCAACAAAGGATTATAATGAATTGGTATTGAGGCGTTTAATATTGTAAATTTGCTTTTTAAAATTCGCAAAATTCTTATGAGAATTTGTAGCCGTACTTTATTAATCTCTATATATAATAAGACTCTCTATATATAATAAGAAGTAAAAATGTTTTGTCTGTACATTTAGTAATTTTGACTGAAATGGATAGAGGGACACTTAAAAAGAATAATAGAAGGCAAAAATATTTTATTTGAATTTCTTGTCTGTCTGTCTGTCTGTCTGTCTGTCGATATATTTATGTCCGCATTTTTCTCTGAAAGTACTGAACCGATTTACTTAAAAATTTCACCAATTGCTTTGTTTTAACTAACCTTAACTACTAAAGTTTGGTTTATCAAAATCGGTTCACTAAAAAAAAAGTTATCGTCATTTGAATAAACTGAAGGCATTAGTTTGCCTGCGAATGTTATATAGCAATCGCGCTGCTAAGATTCCTGGCTAAAGAATGACATTCGTAACGTCTTGATTATATGACTGTTGATAAAAATGTATATTTTTGAAGCACTATTATACAATATTTTATACAATAAAGTAAACAAAATTGAATTGTTAGTGGAGATTACCTTCATAAATCATAACAGTTAAGTTGAAATCGTAATTAATTCAACACAGAGATAAAGAACGATTTGATCTTCAAAGAGATATCAAGCAAATACATAGATTTTTTGGTTCGTTCGTTCGTTTGAAATAGATCTATATAAAAATGCCTAAAAACATCCTTTCTACGTTTACNGCTGTGGCGCTGGGGTGCTCGCTGGCGTGGGGCTGGAGTGTGATTGCTGAACGCCTGGTTGTTGGTTCGGAATGTTTTAACACTAGGTTAACTCCCTGATGTGTATGGGATACAGCGTGAAGCTGATTTTAACATTTTTAATTTTTAGTAAAATAAAAATAACAAGATATTTTTTAAAATTTATAAACTCTAAATGTTAAGACTGAGGCTGAAAATACACAATTAAAAAAGAAATCATTAAGCTTAAAGTTAAAAAAGGAAACCTTAACTATTATCATACTGAGCTCTTCACAAACACGAAACGGCTTGGGAGTTTCTGCGAACCAATTTAAGAAGAACTTTAGGCTTCCATTCAAATCACTTGCTTGTGAAGTTATTTAATCAGCAATGGGGGTCCGGATAGAGTGGTCGTGGTGTCATATGGCTTGGAATGTCTCTATGTCCGTATTACGCAGCCCACTGTATAGGATAAGCGTTCATTTACTGGGTGCCACGCCTCAAGTGTCGGTCCAGAAAAATACGGGCGTTTTCATTATTGTACTACGGTTAAATATATTTTGAAAATAAAATTGTTTCTTTATTTAAAATAAATAAATAAATCAGCTTCACGCTGTATCCAGCATACAGCAGGGTAGGCAGAGGGAACCTAGTGTTAAGACACTCCAACCCACTTTCTGCCGAATTCTGGAAGCATTGCGTGTTGAGTGGCAGGACTCAACGCCGCGCTTTGCTCGACACCAGAACGAAGAAATGGAAATATAAATTTAAGTAAATATTTTATCTCCTCGAGTGGGGATCGAAACCACAACCAATCGGTTTTACAGTAACACTTTGTCCCACTGCGCCACGACTGGCCTCATTCTTTATTTATTTTGTGTTTTGTAGTTTGTATTATTTTTCTTGGGTTTTGTTTCGGCATTTTCCGTGATGTTCAAATGTTTACACGTTTTCAAAGTTATACTAATAGTTGGGAAATGCAGTGTCATAGAACTAGGTTTGCTTTGCCTACCCTGCTGTATGCGGGTTACAGCGTAAAGTTGATTTCAAAGTAATATTTGTTTTCTGGTGAATATTCCGGTGAAATATTAAAAATTCGTGAATACCTTTACAACTGATTTCATTTTAGATAAATTTAAATATCGAATGGGAAAACAAACAAATCACATTCAAAATCACAGTCACATGCGAGTCGGACTCGCCCACCAAGGGTTCCGGGTCAATTTTAGGGTCGCAGGTTAACGGAAAAATTTATAATAACTTTGCACTCATTTTGTATGAATTTGAATCTTTTCTAATGATTGTAAATTTTTCGTTTTTTTTTTAATTTATTTGTTCTTTAAGTTCTAGTCAAACTTCATTATTGTAGGTCCATGGAAAATACTCTATAATATAATATTAGATTAATATAATGCAGTGAATTGCACATAAACTGCAGCAATAAACGCTCGTATCTTTTGATTGCGATGACATAGAGGCTTAATTTTTTTTGTACTCCAAGGGACCGTAAACTATATTTGATATTAATTTTAGATTGATAATTCCACACTAAGATATATATATTAAATTACTCTTGAGATAAATGATTCCGTCCCGTTCCGTTCCGTTCCTTTGGACGTAAGGAACCGTTAAAATAACATAAACCCATATTGTTTTGAATCTTCTTTAAACCTCGTCTAATGGCTTAAACCAAGACAGACAGACAGACAAACCAACCAAATTTTGAAAGTTATATTAGAATTGTATTGTAAATCACCGAAACCTCGAACAAAATGTTGCCCACGAAAAAAATTAAATTGATTAATAAATGTAAATTTTCTCGAGTTATCCAAGCACTCAACGAGGACCGCAGAAATATTTCCAGATAAAAGGCAATTACGTTAAGCACGATCGGCGCCAATATCGGGTTTTGGTCGCAATTATGCGCAATCTACGAGACAACATAATAAATTTTATTAACATGTAAATTTGTTCATCGGTTACTTCTTTGAACATTTTATTGATTTATTTGGGGAAATGGAAAATTGCTGTGTATTTTTAACTGATTACGTTCAATATATAAACAGTGGTAATGTTATTATATTGTGTCTGAATATATATTTTTCATTGCAACTTGAAAAATAATCAAAATAATCTACCGTCATTTTTTTTTCCGTAAACTTTTTGCATATTTTAACGGGAACGGACTTAGCTGGAGGCCACAATTGGACGACTTTCTAAATACAAATACAATAAATCAAATTCTTCCTGTCAATGTAATGTTTTGATTAAAAGCATTTTACATTAGCATAGTCCACAAACACTAACATTTCATAAATTCAAAATTTAAAAATCGTCAGTATTATAGATAAAAATATTTTGTTTAGATTTCCTTTTATTATTACAATATTATATAATATTCAACGGTATGTCACAACTGCGCTACGACATGCCTTATATAGAAAAACGGATCATTAAGATCCGTTACTGAAACTAAACATAATAAATAATTTGTCATAAAAATAGAAATGCTATAGAACGATAGCATCGTTTCTTCTTCGAGAATGGTTCATTACTCTCGAACTCTAGTCGTAACGGCGGAGCACGGACGAGCCAAATAAACCGTGAACTGCCATCGTGATTTCAAGATCAATTTATTTGAAAAGATTGTCCTTACCAGAAAAGAAAATCAGTCTGTTAACTATTAATTTATATGTATATGTTATAGGGCATTTATTTATATATGTTATAGGGCAGTCGTGACACAGGGCTACAAAGTTTGGATGTAAACGTAATAAGTCGTGGGTTCGTTTCTCATCCGAGGAAATGAAATATTTAATATAGCTTCAATTTGCCTAGCCTGCTGTTAGCGGGATACAGCGTGTTGAATACGCACATTTAATTTTAATTTTGATTTATTACGGAATTATAATATGCTTTTATTATAATTTATATTGTCTCCAATGAAATCAAATCACAAACTGTCAACGATAACGATGGGACGTTTTGATTTAATTTTCATATAGCAAGCAGAAAGGACATTGTATTAAGACATTCCGTTTTCCACTTTTTAGCTGAATTTGAGACTTTCTAGAGACAAAGAAACGCGTGTTGAGTTGTGGAACTCAACGCTACACTTTACTTAGCAGCGCTGAAATATAAAAAATAATCAATTTCCCTGAGCAGGGAACACATTTACTGATAGCAATTGATAACTAAATTGATAAATAAAAATGAGAATCATTCGTGACTTAAATATAAGTCGATTACACTAGTTTACATATTATTACGCAATAAAAAACAAAAAAGATAAGAAAAATATAGATTTGTCGAGCACGTTTGGGATGTCGTGAAATCGGGTAGAAACCAGGAGTAGCACGCATTCTTACATTTATGAGGCCTGCTCAGTACGTGTGCAGATTATGGAAGGCTTATTTATATTCAAATGGTCCGCACGAGGGTGATAGTCAGTTGATATTCCCGGCTAACCATGAGAAAAACAAATTTTATAATATTTAAAATTTTAGGTATGTTAGCCACGTATAGATTATTAAAAAAAAATATTTTGTTTATTATTAAAAGGCTAAAAAGTAATTTTATATTTTAAGCGAGTCCCCAATGTGGTTGCGAAGCTTCTAGCCATTACTAGTCAGTCAGTCATTCTAATCATTATTATTTTTTGTGCAAAATGTTAAGGCCTAATGCAGGTACAATTGCGAATATGGGAACCTAGTGTTAAGATAGACTACTCCTGTTAAGAAACTCCTTCTTTCCGCTGAATTCTCGAGGTTTGCGAGTTGAATGGCGGAACATAAAGCGGCGTTTTGCTTCGTCACCAGAGAGAGGAATCGAAAATATTAAATATTTAATTTCTTCAAGTTGGAATCGAACCCACAACCTGCCGTGTTTACAATCGGACGCATATGCCCCTGCGCCAAAAATTCTTTGTTTGAGATATTTTTCTTTTAATTGCAAATTAAAAGAAAAATATCTCAAACAAAGAATTTTGGAATCCATTTTGAAATTCAATAAGACGAATCCATTTCACAAATAGGTTCATCAAAATGTAGTAGAATGTAGTGGGTAGTAGTAGTCTCTATATGAAATAGCACACGAAATATGCACAGCGTTTTATGTCTCGAATATGAAACTACAAGTTTATTGGACCTAAGATACGCAGCGATGACAAGGGTGCACGAATTTGATATTTATTTATTAAATTTTTCTCCTCTTCATATTGTTTGAACTGTAATTTATGGACTCATTTGTATCACATCATTCATATATAGGATATACAGAATGTTTAACGAAATTTTATGAAAAAATTAAAAAACAACTTCGAGCTGTATCCCGTACTCAGGGCAGTTTACAATCTTATTATTATGTTGACAAAGCACGCAATGTCTCGAAAATTGGGCGGGATGTAATGAACGAAGTGTCTTAACACTAGGTTTTCTCTGCCGCCCTCTAAATTACAAATTTTCGTAATGTTAATATTCACATATTCCAAAGTATGATTATATTAGCAAATGATACAAATATATTATTATGAAAGATATTTCACGTAGAATATACGAAAAAATCTTGGAAAGCCGCACAAAATTTTTTCTCATGGAAGATAAAGGCGCCGTTTGAACCATTTCTGTCACTCCTGAATTCGGTGGAAGAAAGGCAATAAAAGTAAATGTTATGGAACTAATTTTTCCTGAGCTTTCAACAAAGTAGCGTTCTTTAGTTAGTGGGTATAATTTTTTAGAAAATAAAATCAAATAGGAGGGTACTTTTTGCTTACAATAATATTTTTTTATTGTGGATTCGCCTTGAAATAATGAAAATTAAAAAAAACTATTATTTGATGTCTTCTTGTACACAATTTCCTTATCTATTTTATTATGTATCTTTTTATCTGTGTCTATTAGCAACAGAAATATTTACGTACAGCTAAGATACCTTTGGTTGTCTTTACTATACTTTAAGATTATAAGTTATTTTGTCCATTTAGATATTTTACGATATGCATGAGCAAATTAGCAAGTATCAAGTGCTAAGGATTTCATATATGTATATTATATAAATATTTGTCATAAAAATAGAATATTATTTTCAATAAAATATATAATTTTCTAAAACTTACATATAAATACCGGAGTTGAATAACGTCATTAACAACACAAGATAAGGGTCATGTCAGTCATGAAAATTACAGGGCTTTTTCACTTAAATTAAACTATTTGGCTAAGCTTACAAAATTGTAGAAGAATACACGTGGCCTACGTTTATTATAAATGAAGTCTTCGTGCGGTGTCTAGGCATTTTATAAAAATTGTGAAATATAATTTCTAAAATAAATGTTAAATGACGGTCCCTTCATCTTTACAACTTCCTTTTTAATTGTGTTGTGTTTTAAATAAGGTAATAAAATAAGATTACTATATTTTAGTTTTACTTTTTATCTCAAATATGAAAATAATTCATTTCCTACGTAAGAGAGTCAACCCCAAAATCGTCGCGTTTACGTCGCATCACTTTACACTGAGACGCTGTGCCGCTGCGCCACGACGAACTCTTGGAAGTTACGTTTAAAATTTAATTATTATTTAATTAATTATTGATTTTAGTACGGTTATCTATACTTTAATGCACTAAAGAAATCGTAATTTGCTTTAATGAATTTATTTGAATTTACCCAAAAAAATAACTAAACATTTTTTTAAATACTTTAAAAAAATGTTTAGTTATCTCATATCTATTTCGGTACCTATATAGTTATATAAAATAACTGCCAAACAATTAGAAATTTTAACGAACAAAATACTTTAAATTGATATAAATTNATATATATATATATATATATATATATATATATATATATATATATATTCCATATACAGACACCGACCAATTACAATTGTGGTATATACAGTATTTGGTATATATGTTTTGTTATAACCACTTTAAATGTAACGACAGTTTTAACTACTCTATAAAAACCTAATACAATTAAAACAAAAGAGATTTTTCTATAAGTAAAAAGTTGTTTTAAGCAAAATAATTAATAAAATTATCGTTATAAAATAAAACGCAATTTGTCAAGAATGACGCACACAGACACAAACCTATTAAAGCGATAACGCCTCATTCATGAAATCAAGTCATAGGTAATGGCGGCGATGTTGAATTGCGTAAAATAGTACGAGAGATATTCCTTTCTCGTTCTAATATGTTTTTAGGAAATGACAAGCGGAAGATCGGCAACGATTAGTAGTATTTTTGTAGTAGTAGATGTTTAGGTTATTAGTATCTATTCGTAACAGCGTCTCATGAAATACAGTAACAAACATCGTGAAATGAAAAAAAAAATCCTACGTCTAAACTATTGAGGTAGCTTGATTAATTTCTTCATGTATGAATTTGAAATATTTTACCCTATATGCTAAAAGTCCCGTAAAACGAGCGAAGACGCTTCCACCATGTATATACGAATGTATCTACATTTGCAAATTTAATTACAAACATTCACTACAATATTAAAATTCTACTCTGTAACAGACAGCGCACACGAATCATCCGGTATTTATTGGCTCGAATGAGAGCATAGAAATCCTACTCATGTCTAATATTTTAGTATGGGGATTGGTTTTTTTTTATTTACTCAAAAAATGAAAGCCAATTGGAACCATTATTTTGTCGTGGTGTAGCTTCACGCTATATCCCGCACATAACAGGCTCCGTGCCCCCTTTTACGTCGAATGTTAGAGGAATAGCTAGAAGAAATGAAAATATATATGGCTTATAATGATTTGATATTGAGACGAATAATATTGTAAAATAATAAATTGTTAGTATTCGCTAAATTTTTATAAGAATTTGTAGCTGTACATAATAATTTTAGTGAAATAACAAGAACAGTTTTAAAATGGGGAACGGAGTGTCTTAATACTTCGCTGAAAAAAAAAATACACTGATACTAAAATGTTAAGACTAAGTCTAAAAAAACACAATTAAAAAGAAAATCATTAAGCTTCAAGTTTAAAAAAATCTTAACTATTATCATACTGAGCTCTTCACAAACACGAAACGCCTTGCGATTTTCTGCGAACCAATTTGAAAAGAACTTTAGGCTACCATTCAAACGACTTGCCTGTGAACTTTTTCAGAGGAAAATGTGAAACAGAGAGTCCTTTCACTAGGTTCCTTCTGCCACAGCAGGGTTGCTGTGTGCGGGATGAAGCCAATTATTTTGTAACAATTTATGCTAATGTACGCTGTACGAATGTAGACATTATTTTCGCCTATTGCTTAAATTAAATTATTGAAATTCTGAATAATTAAATAGATTCTATTAAGTTAAATTCTACTGAACTTGCACTGTCTTACCTAAAACTTAATCCTAAAACTCGCCTAGTTTTTTTTTCAATAAAAGAAGACAATTAGGTTTTATCTCAAAGATTAAGGATGTTTGATAAAAATTCTAATAGAAAAACTATCAGATTTTCCCTTCGATACTCATGTTCTTATCGGATATTTTCAAGAAATGGTTTAACGAAAAATAGAAGACCTTTTTGCATAGTTTATTTCCATCATCTAATGAGATGTAGAAAAATCGTAGTTCTTATATCTAAGCATAATGCCCGGTTCCCAAAAAGGTTGCTTAGATTGAAAGAAAGGATTTATTTATGTTTTTGTTTTGTGCCCTTGTAAATATAGAATATGAATATAAAAAAAATATTAAATATTATTAGAGAAGTGTTCATAGTGAATGCAAGAAATTCACGTTAAACTACATCACGACAGTACTTCATTATAACTATGTAAAATTCATAGAAAACTCGAATTTAATCATATGTAAGAATAAAATAAATTGATACCACGGTGGTTATAGACTTTATTTCCACATACAATAATGTTTTTATTCGCACATATTTGTTCTCCTGTTTTGAGTTAAAAGTGCAATCTTAAATTTAGTTACCTAATGTACACTATTTTTAAAATAGAAGACAAGTGAAGAAAGGAATATGTATCACTTTTTGTCCACCTGATGGCAGGTACAAACAAAACTTAGAAACAATACCAAAAAAATCTTAAAGAAAAAAATTAAAATATAACCACGATACGCCGCATTTTATATTGAGAGAGCGGGGAAATAAAAAAACATTCCTACGAATAGGACTCAAACCCACAATCATCACATTTACATGTTTAAAATACAAAATGAAACAATTAATAGAAGCCGTTGTAGAACAGATTGTGGGTTGGATTCCTACTTGAAAAAATGAAAAATTTTATAATTTCATTTTCTCTGATGTCAAGGAAAGTGTGCGGTGAGTTCTGCCACTCAACACGCAATTTCTCCAGAATTCGGCGGAAAGTGGGGATCGGAGTGTCTTAACACTAAGTTCCCTCTTCCTACCCAGCTGTATGCAAAATACACCGTTAAGTTAACAAAACAAGTAATATCTGATTAAATTGATGGTAATCAATTGGCACTTAGCAAATGACCGACGGACCCTTTAATCCTTATACGGAGAGATAGATTAATCCATTTATCGACTCATCTCACACACGCTTTACTAATTTAGGCTTATTGAATAACTAGCGACCCAAACGCGGCTTCGCCCGCTTAAACTTATTGTTATATTATGTTCAAATATACAAAATATGTACATATAAATTGCAGCCAGTGTGTTATTCTGATATATAAGCTATATTACTGTAAAGTTTTATCTTAATCTGTTTAGTATTTTTTGCGTTAAAGTGGAATAAATATTCATCCTCACGAATTTTCACATTTATAATATTAGTACGATACGTGATCTTCATAGTTAAGTGTAGTAATATTTATTATTTATTCTCCTCCAGCGGGAATTGAACCCACAATCCATCGCGTTTACAGTCACACACATGTGCCTCTTTGACATGTCTAACCTCTAATAAAGTTAAGTATATGATGCAAATCCTCCGTTTATTAGGAAGTCAGCTGCACCACAAAGACAAACCGTTTAAACTTAGCTGTACTATAAAGACAGATATTTGAGCTCTAAGCATTAACACATTGCGAGTCAAAGATAGTAACAACTACTTACTTAAGTTATTCGCTTTGTTCCAAGCGTGTGTTCTCTATTAGCGGTAAATGGGTGTCAGCTTCGAAATTCTCAACTATTATGCATTATGCAATGCTAGACATTGAAAATGTCCAGTAATGATAGATTTCCCAATGAAACTAGTTGGTGTGTGTTAGTTGTATGTCTTTTATTTTAATTTACTCAAACATTAACTCACTTATGTGATTTATTTAAAACTCCCCAAATAATAATAATTTTACGTACATGTACTGCTTTTTGTGTTAATAAGTATAAATAAATTAATAAATAAATCAGCTTCACGCTGTATCCCGCACACAGCAGGGTGGGCAGAGGGAACCTAGTGTTAAGACACTCCGTTCCCCACTTTCTGCCGAATTCTGGAGGCATTGCGTGTTGAGTGGCAGAACTCAATGCCGCGCTTTGCCTCGACACCAGAGCGAAGAAATGGAAATATAAATTTAAGTAAATATAATATTTCATCTCCTCGAGTGGAGATCGAACCCACAACCAGTCGGTTTTACACTCACACTTTGTGCCGCTGCGCCACGACTGGCCTCATTATAGTATAAAATGTTTTATATTTAATATACACAATAAACAAATGTAATTTAAGAGTCCATTGTTTACCTATAGGAAAGCAGAGTATTATATTAACAAATTTGGGCGTATCACATTCTGTAGTTAAACAAAGGTACAAACATCTAAAAAGAAATACCCCTATATTAGCAATACAAATCGTATAAATAAAAAATCACTTTCGGCTCCTACAAAGGCTTTCACAGTTAATGCCTGGTCACATAATATGCCACATTAAAGGTGCTCTGGAGGTTCCAGTAAATGTGTTATTCTTACCGTTGTGGCCCGTCGCCCTGTAATGGTGTGTAACATAAAGGAGAATGTCCCAGTCACCGATACATCAGACGACATCCGGCGTTTGAGAGGACACGTTAACGACTTTCGGGCTAAAGTTACAAGATTATGGGATAGCCATGACGACTTAGCGACCTTGTATTTACTTGGAAGTGTATTTTGATTTCTTTTAGTATTTTTTTTATATTTGTAGTACTATTTTTAGCTTTACTAAAATTATATTAGTGTTTATGTGACACCCATTCGCGTTGGGTGGTTTGCCTATAGTAAGTTAAAATAAAAAAATAAAGTTACGAAATACACGTAATCTAACAAAATATGAGCTTAGGTTTTCAGTGGTGAATAAAGTTGACATACTTAAGATTGCGATCGCCAGAAAACGTCCGAGAATGTTCTATATCACAATTTAAAAGAGTTGTGAAAGGACGTTTTGTGTGTTAAGGGTTTTTACCAAATTAATGATTATATAAATGATAACACGCCTTGGGAATGGATGCTCGCTCCAGTCTGTTTCAAAGTATCCTTGTCAGAAATGTTAAAATGTGATTTTGTATAATTGATTTAAAAAAATAAGTCCCGCTGAGTTTCTTGCGCCGGTTCTTCTCAGGTCTGAGAAATTAACTTTAGTGAACTGGTGGTAAATTATTTGACGTTCAAAAAATGAAGCATATAACTTCTTATTTTGAATAAAATTTGACTTTTGTATATATACATTTATTTTGGATAAAATGAAATACAAATATGACTTAGTAGTGATTTTTTTAAAAAGCCTATAAATTTTGATATTTCGGATTTTTTTAATTTATATTGTAGGCTCTAACTTCGTGCCTACTTTTATAACTGTATGTCTACGGGAAAGTACCCTATAGGTTCTGATTATGCGGCGATGTCCCTATTTTTGATCGCGATTATTTTGAAGTTTGTTTTTTTGTGCTCCAAGGGATCATAAATCTAATTACTTGATACTTATTCCAGCTCGAAGGAGGGACAACAATGTGATTCTATTTTGTCCTTTTAAGGTACGGCACCCTAAAATTATAAAAAAAATTGTAATTCATCTATATATGTATTATGTATATTACAAACATATAATAACATATAATATTTCATGTTAACAATTTCCTTTTTAATGTATATTTTATAATGTAGTTTAAGTATATTTGTTTGACAATAAAGCAATACGTATTCATTGTGTGTCGGTGAATTCAGGAGTAAATTTGCTTTGCAATATTCTGACGTAATGAGAATACAATCTGCAATATAAAGTAAATTTGTTACAGCGCTATATACAAATACAAAGGATATATGTATGTATAATTTTAATAATATGGTGATTGATTAAAGTTACACAATTTTTTTTCAATAACTTTTTGTATGTGTAATTATTTGTAAATTTAGCATATTTAACTTGATGTGTTATATTTTTATATAATTTGAATTCCAAATATCGATTCGGCAGATCCTATATTTGTGTTATAATATAATATTTGAAGATTCAAAAATATACATTAATATCTTCTAAATATGTTTCATAAAATATTAATTAAAAATCCTTTTTAAAAACAACCTGAGAAATAAGTACCAATGGATAAAGAAACAATTTTAGAGTGATAGTCGAAATATGTATGACTTCTAGAAGCCAGAATGACATAATATATTTAATAGGTACATACACCTTATAGATGGTGCCAGTTTTTATAATTGTTAGTAAGTACAACGCTTGTGTCATTATTTGGTAATAGTAAACATTTTTTTTATAGTGTACGCTTCTTATTTACTAATAATAAATTTGTATATAAAATTGAAGAAAGAAGAAGTCGAAAAATTTAAGTGTAAACTTAAGTATAACTTACAGTACAATTCAGAATTTTCTGCTTGAATGAATTCCAAAATAAATACTTATATAATTACTTATATATTTGTTTACAATGAATAAATACGAATCCGAAAGTAAAATATTATATAATATATGAGACAAAATAAAACCTCATTACAAAGTTTAAATAAACATCTAACCAATTTAAGTTTAAAAATGTTCGAATATGTTACTTTGAGAGAGAAAATGGTGTTGGTAACTTACCGCGAGCGGTGTTGAGTCCGCAACTTGTTACAAGTTTATATTTTGTACGACTATAACAAATATATTTTTTATAATAATAATACTTTTATGTACATAATTTTTTTAGAAATAAAAAGTATAAAAAATTTAACATGAATGTGTGGTCGAGTGAACAAGTGAACGTCTTATTACAGGTGCAGATGCGAATCCCGCAAAGTTTTTTTTTACGTTTTCTGTAAAATATATATATAGAGGCTAGTCGTGTACCATCATGTACACGAGCGTGGTACTGATAATGGGTTTGATTTCTACTCGAGGGAATTAAATATTTAATATTTTAATTAACGTACCTCTACAATTTAGAGGTTATCAGTAATTAACGTAAAGTAAAATATAAATATCCAACATGTTATATAAAATTATTTGTATTGAAAAATATTTGACTATTTGACTACACAATACATAAAAAAAAGAAAGATTTATACTTATGTACTTCTTATGTTTAACTAGATTTTCCGTTAAAACAAAGCAATTTTTCCTAACATTTATAGACATATATTATACTAAAATATTTTCCAGACGAAATACACAATTGAATCTGTAACAAGAAAACTCGAGCGCATCACATTAGCGTCTCATGCAAAATGGTGTCTTCATGATAAATTGTCAGTCCAAGTTCAAACTCGTGTAGTTTTCTCGTTCACATATTTAATATAATCGGGTGAGTGAACACTATTCGTAAGTCCCTGCTCTCATTTAATACAAACTTAAACATCTACGACGTCTCAAGAAATAACAATGTTCTCGTATAGTCGTGGATGCTCGTTGAGACTTTGTTGTTTTAAAGTGTTTACTGTATTTTATGTTCGTTTTAAGATTTTGATTTAGTTTTTATATTAATATTTATTGTAGAATATTCGTGCATGTGGGGAGAGAAATAGACCAAAACGAAGCTGGAACATTAAAGGCGTGGCTGGTGTGCAATAGCGCAAAAAAGGCAAGAGTTGAAGAAATGGAGAGAGGTGTTTTGCCTAACAATGGGATTGTACAAAGATATCACCCCTTAACAAATTTCAGTTTCGAGATTTTAACCGTGACAGGGATTGACATTTTTGTGAATTCTATTCAGTAATAAAAGTAACTCCATGATGATAAAATGGAGTTAAGTACAATTTTATTATATGTCTTTGATTATGGGTTCTTTTTAATATTGTGTTAATGTTGTGTACCTCAAACGGTAATATCGGAAACTTTATGGCATTATTTTGTTGTCTGTCCGTTTGCTGCGACCATTTATCTCAAGATCGCTTGGAGGTTGATCAAGCTGAAATAATCATCACATAATCTGATCACCTCGTATAATCACGCTTCTAAGTCAATGTAATCAAAAGGTATAACATTTTATGCATTGATTTTGCTGCATTTTGTACGAAATTTGCCGCGTAATCAAATCCTATAGGGTACTTTCTATGGATCTATGGATCTACAGTTATCAAACTTGGCACGAAATGATAATTTACTATACAAATATTAAAAAAATGTAAAACGTATTTTTTTTGATATATTAAAAGAAAGCATTACAAACTTAAGTTTTTCATATTTTATTGAACTGTTGACCTACAATCCTGAAATTCGTATTGGAGCCTCGGTTTTTCGCATCCATAAAAATAGACTATTTGATTTTAATCAAGAGAGAATATTTTTAAGGAAACTATTATCTTTAAAAGAAATCAAAATATTTAGTATCACCCTACACCCTAAATAAGTTATATCTAAGAATAGAACAGATCAATTCCATCCAATATATCTATATAAGAATCATTTCATATCTCTTCTAAAGCTCGGGATTTGCGTATCGCACGCAATAGCAGTCTAATACGCTATAAGCGTTTCCTTCAACAAAACCCAAAGGCATTCCTTCCTTATCTTTCTTTGGATCTATTGTATAAAATTCAATTTCTTTGTGCACTTTCTTTTTACTATGAGAAATAAATAAAATCTCAACGAATTTAAGTAAGTTGTAACTTTATTTTTATAGTTCGTGGAAACGGTAAATGCTACATTGCATTTTACAGCAGAGTATAACGTAATCTTGTGTTTCAAGGAAATATTCTGGTATTTTCTCTGTTAAATATTTTATTAATTTTATAAATACATGAATATTGAGACAGTGGCGTTAGTGTGACTGTAATGCGATGTGAGTTCGATCTCCACTCGGAAGTAGGAATTATTATTTATTAATATTTTCATTTCTTTGCTCTGGCACAAAGGCAAGAGGCCGGCATTAAGTTCTGCCATTCAACACGCAATGTCTTCAAAAACGCAAAATTCAGGATATAATGTGATAATAAAAAAAAATATCTGAACTTATTGTAATCTTTTTTTTATGGTGTTATTTGTTTTTTGTCTATGCAAAATTAATAAACACAGCTCTATTTATTGTTTCACGTTTTTAAAATGTTACTCCACACTTGAAAAAGAAAACTTAGGAAAGTTTATGGAAATTCCACTACATTCTATAATAATTTTTATACGTTTTCTAAAAAAGTGCATGTGTTCAATTACATATTAAGGGAACTTGAAAAGAGTTGCCGAAACTAATAAAGCGCTTTTATTTTTCCTAGGTAAGGATCATGTATGAATGTAATTTTAATTATCTTATTTTCTCTTTTTTTAAATTCACGCTATATCTTGCACATGGAAGTGTAAGCAGAGAGATCCTAGAATATTTTTTTATTATGGATCTTTTCCAAGGCAAACGAGCGTACGGGTCACCTGATGGTAAGTGATCACCGCCGCCCACGACCCCATGTAACACTAGAGAAGCTACCGGTGTGTTGCCGATTTTTGAGATGAAGGTAAACGAGCTTTTTAAAGATAACCAAGTCATATCGACTTGGAAACACACGCTACAGTGAAGTTGCTATGAAATAGCACAGTAGTGGAGTGCCACGTATCCTGATAGTGTAGATGATATTTAAGTATGTGATGTACTGTGCGGTTGGGGAATACGGCGGCAGGTTACAGTCAAACAGTTGCTCAGTACGCTCTCCATGATAAATGCGGTAGAGAACGCACAGCCAGGAGACGTCTCTGCGCAACGCCAATGTTTGAAGCCTTGCACAGATCCTTATGTCCCCAACGATTCGAACGACTCTACGTTGTATGCAATTAAATGGGTGAAGCTGATACTGGAGTGCACCAGCCCAGAGATGAGAACAGTAATCCATATGAGGCCAAACCTGGGCCCTATACAGGGCCAATCAGGCCCAATCGATTTTATGGCGGGAAATACTGTCCCGCTCTCCTGATGACCCCCAGTATCTTTGAGGCTAACTAAAGGGAGTGTTTTGGAATTCTTGCGACACGACAAAAGGGATGTTTAGTAGCGCAAGTTTGTACCTCAATTGAAGATACGAGTTTATTTCGGCACTGGTCGACATTTTCCCAAGAAAGACTTGCGCGGCTGTAGAAAAAGCGTCCACTGTGCTATCACCTGCATAGTAATGTATGCTAGTACCCTCTAACATGTCATTGATATTTTGCAGAAGAAACAGCGTAGGGGATAGTATGCGGCTTTAAGGTTATTTCTTTTTTTGTTACCATTACTTTGTCGCACATATTTTTGAGTGAGATATACGAGTATATTAAATCAATATTTCTTTGTTTTGTTGTTATTTGACTGTAGTCTGTATGCTTTAAGCAGTTGAGGTCTCTCGGTTCGGTCGGTCGGATCGGTTATATTAAGTACAAATATACAGGTCATATACTGCTATATATATTGTTATATTATTATTATTTTTTGTATACCGTAGTAATAATACAGTATTTATATAGTTTAATTTAAATCTCAAAAATACCATTAAAATATAATACAATGTATGAAAGACTTTCTTAAACTAAATAACATACATAATGATCATTTAGCTTATATTTTCCTGTAGATCACGTTTAGTTCATAACATAAAAGGAACGTGTAGCAAGTAACGGATATCTAACGTAATATCCGGTATACAAAAGACCTGGCAATCCCTATATAGAAGTTATTTTTAAATATAAAATAACCTGTCTAAATTCAACCCTCGTCATATGAACCTCTCAATAAGCGTTTTCAGAGGTTAAAATATTACAGCCATTTACATTACGCTGTTTATAAAGTTATAATTTTTTATAAAATAGTTAAAAGTCACAATGGTGTGACTGTAACGTGATGGTTGTCGTTTCGATCCCGACTCGGAGGGTTTAATTTTTAATTTTTTTTTATAAAGAATGGCTATTTTATAATTTTAAAACAACATTTTTTTGTACATTGTACAATTGTATAAATTTTTTTATTGTAAATGAATTTAAGTGTGGTGTGATGAGAATGTACAGTTTAATTGGGTTGGAAAGTTTGGACAGTATCCAAAAAACGTGGATTCAAATTGAGCAGCATAATATATTTAATTATTTTTGTACCGAATAATATGTTTATTGTTGATGTTTAACATCACTTAATTAGTTATAAGTGTATTTGGTGATTTCAATCTCAATTTCAAAGTACAATACTTCTTACTATATACATGACACGATTTGATTTGCATGCTATTCTGTTCTTCAGCTTTGATAAAACTGATAGATGCGGTTTGGAACTTCCTTCTATGCTCCAGAACACTGTGGCCTTCCTGCGGCTGTATTTTAGGGTTAATACGACATGGGTGCCTTCAAAAACAATATCTGTCTCCTTCTTAAAAGTCGACAACGCACCTGTAGCTCTGCTGGTGTCAGCCGAGGATGTCCGTGGCTTGCTTCGTCTTTTAAAATAAGTCATTTAGTAGTAGTCTTCATATTAAATATAACGTGGTATTGGTGAAGTGATTAGTGATCAACTGGCTCGTTCGGATTGCAATAATCAAAGAACAGAAGAGGACGCAAACCAAATCATGTCATGTAGGGAGATACGGTAAAGTAAGAAATATTGTGTTTTGAAAGTGAAATTAAAAAATTAAATTAAATATATTAAATTTTTATATACCAATTTCGATCGTAGGCAGAGGGAACCTAGTGTTAAAACACTCCATTCCCCACTTTTCGTCGAGTTCTGAAGGCATTGCGTGTTGAGTGGCGGAAATCAACACCACGCTTTGCCTCGACACCAGAGCGAGGAAATGAAAATATGAATGTAAATAAATACTTCATTTCCTCATGTGGGGAACCCCCACAAGCAGTCGATTTTACAGTCACATTTGTGCCTCTGCGCCACGCCACTCGCCTCACCTCAGTAGTTTTTTATAAATATATTTACGAACTTTTTTCTTAGAATACTTTAGAATATGGTGACAAATTTTAATTTAATACATTCAGCACATGTAAAAAAATGCACTAATTTAAATTATTATAATAAAACAATTTTTAGATTTAATAATTCAATAAATTCTTATCAAATCAATATATTATTTATATTATTACACAATATCTTATATTCATCAGTGAAAATGTTTAATATGTGTGTATATTTTTATTTTTATTTTTTTGTTTTTTTAGCTGTGGTCCTCACATAGCAGAGTAAGCAAAGCAAATATTTCTTATTAGAGTTCATTTATTTTTAAGTTTTGTAGTTCATTTTATTGACAAATAATAAAAGCTTTTTCTTAAAAAAAGATTTCTTTTCTTTAATTTTATTTTTAATTTTTTAATATTTTAAATTCAAAGATTTTCGATCGAATCAAGCGATAGCCCATATTCTGGAGTTACGAAGTTCCCATGGCCACCTTCCAGCTCCGTCATCAAACCCTGGTTACCATATAGCATGAAAGTACTCGTCAAGACAAATCAAACGAGCTCAAACTCGATGAGTTTGTGTCTTTTAATTACTTCGTGCCTTCGGCCACCTTCCAACTTCGTCATCAGATCCTGGTTACCAATTAGTATCAAAGTACTCGTCAAGATGAATCAAACGAGCTCAAACTCGATGGGGTTGCATCGTTTAATTACGGAGTTCCTATAGCCATCTTCCAGCTCAATCATCAAATCACCTCTATGTCATAATAATATCGCATTGTCATCCGATTTATACATACATGCAAAATTTAAGCTTAATCGGAAAACGGGAAAGTGGATCAAAATTAACTTGCTAGATTTGATTACAAACAGACAACGGGACAGCGTGTAAAAAGAATAAAGTAACGAAATTTTTATCATCTTCTTTAATATTAATACAGCTACTGCTTGTTGCAGTAAATATGACATATTTTACTCCAGGTCGATGCTCAGTGACGTCCTTTATAAAATATTCACAGCTCGTTTTCACCCGAGGACAAACAGCTACAGTACAGTAGGTATATGCGTACTGCTTTATTGAATTTTACTCACCTGTCAGTGTTCGCATGGAAAGAACACTTCATTTCCTTATTGGATTTATGAAAATATTTTTTTGCCTTTTACTACTAAATTATTAATACCATTCGAAAAAGGTCACGATGCGTCCGGCAAGGTTTTTAACGAAATGGTTGTGAGTTCGATTCTTATTTGGGTGTATAAATTATTTTCATTTCTTCGCTTCCAGTTTTGCCATTCAAAATGTAATGCCTCGAAAGATGGAGAGTGCGTGAGAAGCTGAGTGTCTTAACATTAGTTTCCCTCTGACATGCTATATGCCAGATAAAATGTAAAGCAAAAATAAAACAGGTCAAATGGGAGTAGAACTTGCCTACCGGGGGCTCCTTCCCAATTTTAGATTTGTAGGTCAATGGAAATATAATTTATAAAAGTTGACAAACTTAAGTTCGCGTTAATATCATTTTGTACATTGTACGTTTGAAATGAACTACAAGTATAAGTTTTCAGATTTTTATTTTTATTGATATTGTAAGCTTTCACTTCGTGCCAAATTTAATAACTGTAGGTCCACAATAGGTTGTAATTACGCGACATATTTAATAGAAAAAGCAGCAAAAACGATACATAATTGCCCGTGTACTGCATTGGTTTATAAGCTTGATATTTTATGTGCTCCAAGGGACCGTAAGCTTAATATTCGATATTAATTTTACCTTTATACCTCCACGCGATCTCGAGACAAATGATCTTGACAGACGGATTACAAAGCAATCTTATAAGGATGCCGTTTTATCCTTTTGACCTCAAAAGAAACCCTACGACGAAACCAAAGGTTCATAAACTTGTAAAAGCCATGATACTTACAAATGCAAACAGGATTAATTAAAGTTTAAAACGCACAAGGCAAAAATTACTACAGTAAAATAGCTTTAGACTTTCATGGATCGTCTTTTATTTAATAACAATAAGTTATTAAGTAAAAAAGGCATATTTCATTTAAAGTATTATACGTCACAAAAAATCTAATGACAAGGACTCTGTCCTAATATCATTGATAAATAAATGCTCAAAGCGCTGACAGGCAGTGACATGTCCAATTTTTAAAAGCTCCACAGAGTGTACCAAAATTTTTTTATTTCGGTTGGCGTAAAAAATGCTTTAAGTTGTCAGCGTATTTCTTTTGCTAAAAAAATACAACATTTGAAAAAATACATCCTGATATTTTTAAGATTTTATATTATGATGAAAATAAAATCATCCTGATCAAGGGAAATATTTCTATTTTATCATAAACAAATATAATTGCCTTATAATACAGATTTAGGAAGAGAATTATAGTTAAGTATTTAGGCGATTTGTGTATATAACACACATACTTAAAAAATATATATAAATACATTTATACATACATACGTATTTACATACTAATATATATAGTATAATATAATATATAGCATACAGTAAAGAAGATGTAATATATGAGTATTCCTGCGAAGTCTTATAGAAAGCCACTTGAGCTTTTTACGAAAGTCAAAAATATGGTCATATTTGCGAAATATAAACCGTATACAAAGATTTTGAAGTCGCTCAAGCCTATTTAAATACTAGTCGCTAATATCGAGATAGCAAGTATCAGCATAATCAAGAATTGGTAGTAATAAAGTGTTGTGTCAGCACAATTCTAGTTGGTATAGGTGGAAAATTGCGCAGTCTACGAAGAGAAGCAACCGTTCCATAAAGTTTCCGGCTGAGTTCAATAATTTGCGGCTCCCATGACAAATATTGATCAATTATAATGTCCAAATTTTTTACCTTTTGTGCATAAAGAATCGGTGTACTGCCTAATATCAGAGATGGTAAGTCAGACATATTTAATTTAGATAGTATTCTGTGGCTACCTACGATGATCGATTGGTTCTTGACAGTTAACCCTGCTAGGGTTAACTGTCAAGCCGTAAGATTTACACCACGTAAAGATATGAACTCATTTATAATGCCAATTGTACGAGACAAATTTGATAGTGGTGTTGTAACATAAATCTGTAAATCATCAGCATATAGGTGGTAGAGAGAAGATATTTGAGGACAAATTGTATTTATGAAAACTGAGAACAGAAGTGAGGACACGCCACCTTGTGGAACACCAGTGGTAATAGTAGACCAATCAGAAAAGGAGTTTTCTGTTCGTATACGTTGCCGGCGGTCGCACAAATAACTACGAAACCAGTCAACCACCTCAGGAGAAATAAGAATGGCTAGCAGGATATCGTAATCCACTGTATTAAAGGCGTTGCTGAAATCTAATAGCACCATAACAGTGACCATCCAATCATCTTTTCTAATTTTTGCAAAGATTTGAGATTTAAGCAAATTCCAGACTTTTTCCGAGTCTTCCTCTTCGACAACGGACTTATAGATATGCACAACCTATTGCAATGATTACGGCTTTTTAAATATTTAATTTTATTTATGTCACTTGGATTTGCTAAAAATTTGGATTTACTTAAACGCTTTTTTAATTGCAGTTTTTTAATTTCTGGTGCAAGCCAAAGAGCTGGGGGATGCTTCATACTATTATTATTTAGTTTTCTATTAATACAAAGACACACACTGACAGAACAAACTTTCCTACTATTTTGACAAATGTCGTGTAAAAAACAGTAGGAGAGTTTAATTTAGTAATTAGAACATGGCGCTACTCATATTGTTATTCTCATATTCATGCCACTGCTGGAGTATATTTTATGTAGCATGCTATTATATAATATTTTTATATGTTATTTGAGATTACTTAAGACCAATCTTCTTCGTGTATTCTCCATTCTGCAAGACATTGGCGAAGTATATTATGCTCAATAAGCACTCCTAAAAGCCATAAATTACGAAACAAGTAAATAGACATAATTTTATAATAATTACAGCCGACGCCATTAAAATATAATTGGGAAATGTATGACTTTTTATACTATAGCTGCAGATTTCATTCTTACTATGAGAAATTTCATATTAATATTTAGATATTTTAGGTACAAAACAAGGAAACGTCGCTATATAGTACAATATAAACTTTAAAATTTTTTCAGTACAATATAAATAAAGGTTAAACTTCTTTCCTAAGTGTGGAATAACACTTTAAAAAAATGTTTAAAAAAAGGTTAAATTTATTTGTTTTAAATCTTAGTACGTTTACACATATGTGTAAACGTACGTAATATACACGCGCAACACATGACAATTCTATCACATTAAACAAAAATTGATTCTATCACTATTTAAAGAATATTGAATAATAATAAATATACTTAATTGCACCTTAAAAAAATAAAACAATATACAAATATGTAATAAAGCCACTGGTGATATGATTAAAAACATTTTAATCAAATTACTAGTGGCTGTAACGCTAATGGTTGATTTAACGTTAAAAATCCGCCTCAGTTGTCGTGACGCAGTTATTACAGGCCACAATGGAAAAATAAATGTACCAACAAAACAAAAATAATAAAAAAAAATTATAAAACAACATGCTGCCACGAGTACGACAACGCGGAACTATGAAATTCATTCGATCGTGAACATGAATGTATTGTTCAGTTCCAGCCTGTCGTTTAACGAAGTTTTAACACGGAATTGACTTAACTCGGTTAGTAGACGAATGAAAAGGGTCATTCAGTACAACGAAGATTACATTAGGCTTTAATTATTGTCTTTGTGTGCTTGTTAGCTTTTAATTATGCTTTGTCCGTAGATAAGTAACAATTCCAATATTGATATTCAAATCAGCTTCACGCTGTATGCCGCATATATCAGGGTATACAGAGGGAATCTAGTTAAGAGACGCTTCGTTCCCTGCACCGTCATATCGTACTGTTTTATGATACGTCATATTTCGTGTTGAGTACCGAAAATTAAAATGATTATTGTGTCATTTGCGTATGAAAACAATTATATCACAAAATATTAAAAACATGAACGTGAAATAATTAAATAATTCAAAAGTTTAGTTCAAAATTCATGTCACGAATATATCCTTTAATTAATTTCGCAAACTTTCGTAATTGAGACGTGTCTCCAACAATTTGAAACATTTCACTTAAACATCAATCAAATAATTTATTAAAAAATTTTAATATTAATGTGGCTTACAATTGTTTAAGATTTGACACCGTTGTGGTTTTGTGGTACTACAAGCCTAATAAATTACTGTGTTATAAAGTATGTATTATAAAAATTTTAATATACAATTTAAATAAATTTAAATATATAATTTCAAGGCACTGTGGCTTCTGTACCAATTTTCAAAACAAAAGTTGACAAACTTAAGTTTGCGGGCATATGCACTTATTTTATATGAAATGAACTACAAATTTAAGTTTGTAATGTTTTTTTTCTATGAAATACTTATATTTTTTTTTCTTTTCGGTTATTTTCTTTATTTGTATGGTATGTTATCACTCTGTGCCATATTTCATAACTATAGGCCTACAAAACCCTATAGATTTTGATCATGCCGAGAATTTCATATAAAATGTACCAAAATCCGTAAATAAGTACTCATATCTTTTGATTGTGTTGAATTAAAAGCTTGACTATTTCTATATTTCAAGGCACCATAAATCTGTATATTTGATATTTATTTCAGCTTCATTCATTCATTTTCTCGCGATCTTGAGATAAATGGTCTTGACAGACTGTCACGCAAACGAAATTGCAAGCACCAACTAGTCTAATGAATACATATATCTCTCTGTACTTTAAGACCCTAAAAAGCATCATGCTGGTAGTACCATATTTAACAAATATTTCTTAAAATTACAAGTTCTTAGCTTACCCACGAACTGACCAGTATTATATTTAGTTATTTTGTACATAGTAAAAGTAATCGATCGTAAACGATTGGTATGGTAGCGAAATGTTTATATTATCTATTGAAAATATCTCAGCCATTCCCAGAAGTATTATTAATTAGTTTCTAGTACGTATTTCAAAGATAGAATTATTAGCGTCATTTCAAAGTTCGTTAGGTAAAAAGAGAAATTAGCACAGTAGAGGCAGTTACTTCTGTGAATTCTTCTCTTTGCGACAAGATGACCCCAACACATGCACGTGATATCCATGGTTTGTTGAAGTGTTGAACTTTTGTTTATCGCTATTAAAAAAATATAGATATTTAGGGTTCTTAGATAAGATCTCAAGGTTAAAAACCAGATATTAAGATTTACGGTCTCTTGGACCACGGAAAATATCAAGTTTCTAAGTCAACGAAAACGCAAAAAATACGTGCATTTATATACAAATTTAGCTGCATTTTATATATGAAATTCGCTACGTAATCAAAACCTACAAGGTACCATTCTTGGACACTATTATACAATTTTTAAACATTTTTAAAGTGTTATTCCACACTTAGGAAAGAAAAATACTTATTTAGAAAACGTATAAAATTTGAAACGCAGCGGGACTCGAACCCGCGCCTCCTGGAAACCGACCAGGCGCTCT
>JAAIXJ010000474.1:228759-254621 GCA_013403705.1 Heliconius hermathena | reverse complement strand
AAGTTATTTTTTTTATATTTTCATTTATTCGCTCTCGTGTCAAAGCGCGGCGTTAAGTTCTGCCATTCAACATGCAATTCCTTCATTTGTCGTCAGAAAACGAAGAACGGAGTGTCTTACCAATGTTCCTTCTGCCTATCCTGCTGTGTACGAGATACACCGTGAAGCTATATAAAAATTT
This sequence comes from Heliconius hermathena, assembly GCA_013403705.1. NCBI lineage: Eukaryota > Metazoa > Arthropoda > Insecta > Lepidoptera > Nymphalidae > Heliconius > Heliconius hermathena. The sequence continues at coordinate 254,440 of JAAIXJ010000474.1, read as the reverse complement.
GAACGCACGATTTGAACCTATTTTAGATACCATCAAACGGCTCTCACCGCTAAGCCATCCGTTCTCATCTAACTACGTCAAATACTTATACGGTTATTACAACTTATGTTGCATCTCTGTAGGTAAAGAGATTTTTACACTCCACCACCGAAACACAATTGTGTAGAATTATCATTTGGCAAGAGAGAATTATATTTATTACTTTTCTTTAAAATAAAAGAATTGACTGTCTGTCATTACTTAGCAACGACCTCAATATGGAACTGGATTATATGGTTCCGTACCTCAAAAGGTAAAAACGGAACCCTAATAGGATTACTCGGCACTATTATTATGTATTAGTATGTGTATTAGTGTGTACAGACTATCAGAATTTATCTTAGTAACGAAGCGAGGCAATGAAAATAATTAATTATCCTGAGTGGGAATCAAACCCAGAACCATCATGATTGTAGTCACGCTGTGCCGTTGAACCACAATAATCTTGAAAAAATTAAGTTGTTAAAATCAGTTCAAAATATATATTATAAAAGTAAGTACAAAAACTAAAACCGTCGTGGGATTATTGTTTATCACATTCCAAAAATGTTTAAAACAGCAATATATTTTCAACTGAAATTGTTACGTACAAACTATTCAACATTTTTATGATATATTATATTAAATAATTAATATACCCGTAATATATTTTTAGGTATTTAATATATATTAAATATTTATTGTGATTTGTAGTAGATAGCCGTGGTGGTGTACCTTTTTCAACTCCTCCTATTAGAATTAGTGCAGATGGAACTCTACCACGGCTATTCTACGACCACGACCAGTGGGCAATTGAGACGGTTCCAACGATACCTCATTTGTCAAATTTTGATAATTATTTTGTAAGTTACATAGGAACAGTTGATTGTACATACATACATACCGGCCGAAATTGTAACTCTCATTTGCACTCCGTAGTCAGGTAAAAATTGCAACATTTACTATATTAATATTCAAAATTTAACAATATAACTTCAAAATAATAAGAAATGGCATCTAAAATTATTTATCTGAACAGCTACATTCAGTTAATGATTATATTAGGAATGCGTGTAACGTGAACAGTGATCTGCATGCATAGTTTAACATCAGCTCTCGACCTTAATTAGGACTTGCAGTTCCACAACGTTGTCACTATTACGGCATATTTCTGTTTTCATTAGTACGATATTACAGTTCAGGAATATTGGGAGAGGCACCAGGGTTAAAATGTGTTGGCGATATCCAAACCATGAAATTATTGCAGATCCGAATTTAAAAATGAGTCTTTGAGCTTAGTATTTTGTATGTATGTGCGTTACGAAATGAGTTACGTTTACGGACAAAGAGTTTTATTAGTTTTTTGGGTACACGCACCGGTGCAGACACATATAACATCTCTCGTAGATTATATACTGTAATCAGTTTGTCTTTTTAAAAAAAAGCCATTGTAGGTCAATGAGAAGTACAACTTATAAAACTTGACAAATGACAAAAAAAAAAGAGTAATAGGCATTATTAGGTTTTTTATCTACTTTAATAATAACTTTATTTAAACATTTATATAGTATACAATAATTGGTCCAGGTACTGCCCTCTTAGATGGGTTATAAAATAGCCCGTGATAAAGAGAAACGGTACCGTATCCCACGGAGGTTGATAAAAAAAGTGTTATTTTAATACGCAAGTTACAAGTCTCAATGTACATCTATTATAACCTAATTATCTTTAAAATTAAACATTTTTTATATGAGTGTATAGGACGTGTGTATTTGTGTTATGTGTAGAGTAATGTATGTATATGTGTATGTATGTGTTGTGCATGTAGAGTGTGAATTTAATAATATTGCTTATAATAATGATTGCAAAAATAATTCTATTTCTTCATATGTTTTCTTTTGTAAGAAAAAGCGGATAGTTGCTTGCGTTGCAAGTTTACATTCATGGACAGATAACTTATAGATAGAAATACTTGTATTAATTTTATTGTATAAGAAAGGGCCTAGATAGAAGAAAATTTTATTAGAAAAAGAGTAGCGTATAACAGGGAGAGGACAAATATTATCTGTACGTCGCTTAGTTATCTTAACGTAGGGTGTGTTTTTATGTTGAAGTAAGATTGTATGCAGTTCCTTCCCGATATTAACAAAAAAGCTATTGACGTTATTACAAGAGTAAATAGGAGAGTGAGATTGTTGAACAAGTTGAGTGGATGAGTGTCTAGATTTGCTGATTATGGTTTCTATAACGTTCCACAGTGCCTTGGTATTATTACAAGATTTTTTTAATAGATCAGTGTCATATTGTCTTTTAGCCTTTTTCATTACCTTTGTGCAAAAATTTCTGTAACGTTTATAAGTTATCTTAAGAGTTTCATTGTTAGGAGACAGTCTTACTTTTTTGTGTAACGCGTCTCTATTTCGGATACACCTAAGTAAGTCTGTTGTTATCCAAGGCTTGAGAATCCTCTTTCTGGCAGTTCGTTTGATTTTGGTGGTGTTTTCCTCTATGACTTTGGATAATAACATTACAAGCTCATCTTTCGCAGTATTTGGATCTTTAATAGATAAAATAATTGTAAAGTCTAGGGTTTTAAAAGTTGTGTCTAGACTTTCATAATCTATTTTAGACACAATAGAGACTTCCAAGGCTCGCGCTTTTTTTATTTTGACACATGCTAGGGAAGAGTAGTGGTCCGTGATGGTTGATTCAAAAATTTATGTAGTGACGTGACATTTTGTGCGAACGAAAGTGTGATCGAGACAGTTATTTCCTCGAGTCGGTAAGGTGTGGGTGGGAAGAAAGCCGTGGAATGCAAGGCAATTTAAATGATTTTGAGAACGAAGGTCTAAGTGACTTAATATTTATATTCAAGTCTCCAGTTAAAACAACCGACTGAAATTTACGTAGCTTTGGAAGTGTGCCATTAAATGCGTCTAAAAATTTGTCAATATTTTCAGTAGACGGTGAGCGGTAAATGCAAAGAATAGCAGTATCATATTTGGTCTTAATTAATAATCCTGAAGCAGATGCGTTTAAGTCTAGTTCTTCTACGATTGGGTTTAGGAAAGTCTTTACATACACTGCGACACCATCACTTTGATTTGCATGCTTATTATAATAGTTTTATAATAAGAATAATCGTTTATTTCAGGAATTTGACAATTTTTTGAGCAGGATGCTGGCTATTCTGTAAGTACAAGTAGTTCCAAATCAAAAGAAAAACGGCTTAGGACCACTTCCAAGTCAAGAAAGTGGCAATTTATGGATCTTATGTTTTGACAATATATTTTTATTTAGTGGATAGTGTTACGTAAAATTTTACTAGACTGGTCTGGAGTACATATGTGAGTATCAGAGATAGACGATTCGTCGATGTTATTTAATAACATTATAATATCATCCGTCATAGGATTAGTTAGAGAGGCCAGTTGTGGGTTCGATCCCCATTCGAGGAAATAAAATATTTATTTACATTTATATTTTCATTTCTTCGCTCTGGTGTCGAGGCAAAAAGCGGCGTTGAGTTCCGCCACTCCACACGCAATACCTCCACAACTTGGCGGAAAGTGGGGAACGGAGTGTCTTAACACTAGGTTCCCTCTGCCTACCCTGCTGTGTGCGGGATGCAGCGTGAAGTTGATAAAGATAAAGATAGTATTAGTTTAGTGCTTGTGTTTTACATTATCACAAAATTCATCGGATTGTAGGGACTCCAAAACATTACTAAGGCTATATAATATTTTAGTATTATATAAATTCTCCATTTATCATATCATTGAATATTTTGCCACTTGGCGACAATTTTACGTTAGCATTAATAAGTTGCAGTGCATGTAGAATTGTGTTAGAATGTGTGTTTGTGTGGTTACAATAATAATAAAAAATGTTAAGTATACAATCAAAAACAGATTAATAATATTATCGAAAGCAATTATGAGAAAGCGAAAGAGTACTACTATGAAGCAGTCATATCGTCATGTTATCGTTGGTATGACTAATTGATGTAGTTGTTGGTCGTTTTTAACAAGAATATGTGGAGTATCTTTTCCCTTTCTCAGCAATACCCTGCCGTTGGATGTCCAGCAATGAGTATATTGATTAGCCTTTGCAAAATTTCTTGTGACGTAAAAAAGTTTCTTGGCTTGAGATATTAATTGCTCAGCAATATAAACGGGAGAGACAGCACCTTCGAAGCCAAGATGACTCAGGGTTCCGCTTGTTGAAATTTTTACCACTCGCCAGTAAATCATACTTTGTCAATGTGTTTAAAAATTCGATAGTAATATTTGATACTCTGCTATCCCGTTTAGACGGTTGTCTTGTTACATCCCTAATATCCCGTTCCTGCAATTCAAGTTGTAATATCTGAGATAGTTGTTTTAAAAGACAGTGAAGATCCTTTTTAGTTTCTTGGGGTCTTTTTGGGACATTTCGTATTTCTACACAAGTTTTGACGTAAGATCTCTCTAGCGATTTCAGTTTCTCATCCAGGATTGAAAGTTTAGTGGTAGTAGATGTACGTTCCTTCTCCAGATTCAGTATTTTTGACTCCAGTGCTATCAGCTGGTCGGACATATAAGTCATGGATTTCTCTATCTCTAGACTACTATCCTCTATTTTAATGTACTGGCCTTTAATCTCCTTAAAATGATTTTCCAATTTATCCAATTTTCCAATTTATCCAAAGAGTTTTGATACTAATTCGTTCATAAAAGCTTTAATATCATTTGTTATCTGGGTTTTCTTACTAACTAGTGCAGCTGATAGCTCGGAAGCTCCTTCAGTAGATGGGCATCGTCGTTTAGCTCGCTGGGTGACGTTTGTTACAGAAAGTGTTGGTTCTTCTGAAGGCATTTTATGTAAGTCGGATTCCGAGCGTGAGGGAACATTTTGGTTTTTTGAAGTTTTTGGAGGTGATTTAAACATATTGGCAGGGTTTGATCAGAATTTGTATTTTTGTAAAAAATCATGTTTTTTTTTAAATAATATCAAAAATTCAAGAAATTTATATGATTTTTTGATTTAAACATATTGGCAGGGTCCGATCAGAATTTGTATTTTTGTAAAAAATGATGTTTTTTTTAAATAATATCAAAAATTCAAGAAATTTATATAAATTTTAAGTAAAGTAAAAGATAAAAATAGAAAAAAATATATAAAATAGATGATATTCACTATGATCACTGGTAGTGAACTCGGGATCTAATCGTTTATAGTCTGATCGTGTCACAACACATCATTTAATAGTGAAATTGAGTGTTTATTTTGTAAGTACTTGCATGATGAACTGGTGCTTTGCTGATTATTAAACATTACCATATATGGTATCGTTTACAGCTGTTGCAGGCAATCTGACTCACCCCCGGGCGACAAATAGGCAGAGTGCGTGCCGATGATTCACCGTTTTACTTGCAAACATCTTCTTTGTTGAGATTTTTTATTTTCCTTAAATTCTAATTCTAATATTTGTAATTTAATTACATTTTTAACTAGATTGACTTAAATACTATGATTACTATTAAATTTAATTTATTTAGATGGCTTAGAACTTGACAAAATAAATTTTGTTACGGAGCGACTTGTAACACGACTTGTAATTGGGGGTGCGCACGGGCGGCAAAAAAAATTATAAACATAAAAATAATTAAATTAAATTAGCTTCACGCTGTATCCCGCACACAGCAGGGTAGGCAGAGGGAACCTAGTGTTAAGACACTCCGTTCCCCACTTTCTGGCGAATTCTGGAGGCATTGCGTGTTGAGTGGCAGAACTCAACGCCGCCCTTAACTTCGACACCAGAGCGAAGAAATGGAAATATAAATTTAAGTAAATATTTCATCTCCTCGAGTGGGGATCGAACCCACAACCAGTCGATTTTGCAGTCACACCTCGTGCCGCTGCGCCACGACCGGCCTCCTATAAATGTAATATTACTTATGACGGTATAATACTGTTCTATAGTTGACATTCACTCGATTGACACTCTGTAATACTAAAATTACTTTTATCATACGTATATCACATATCAATTTAAAACGTTCAACTTTTGTGAAAATTATTTCATTCAACGTCAGTCCCAACTTTATTATGTTAGTGGTTCAGACGTGAGTGAAATATGCCAAATGTTCCCGCATCCCCTTTTTATATTTCACCCTAGAGACACAATGTGTAATACAATAGCATTTCTTATAAATATTAAAAATTATAGTGTTTTCAATTTCACTTTAGAACATTTAAGGTGGTTGAAAAACAACATTATTTATATAGAGATTTTGATATACATATATATGTCGCATATGTACCAAGTCGCTCAATTTAATCATAAACAAATAAATGAATTACTTTAGAATATTCGCTTTGGAAAGACAAGGCGCGACGGTCATATATCCTTTTTAATACTATATAGAATACCTACGGGTAAAAAGCATAGACTGAAATGGCGTATCATTAGATTCAGTCTACCTACATACCTGTATGAAGGATAAAGCCTGAAGCTCAAATACTTCTGTATTTGTTAACCCGCCATTGGTGTCTGTGAGACCGGGTGTATCGAAAAAATCGTATAACTTTTTGACCCGCCATTAACGTGTATTGTGATTTCAAGTACCTGCCTAATTTTACGTCCTCCGAAATTATTTCTCTCCATAACAGCACTGTGAACGCACATTCCAGAGTGTTGGCACCAACCCGGTCCGTGAGACCGGCGACACCAACACATACAGCGGGATACAGCGTAAAGCTGATTTATTTTATTTTATTTAAATACTACACTAATTTCGAGGAAGAAGTTGGGGCATTCTAATCTTGGTAGGAGTGCTGATGATGAATATAGTAAAATCAGCTTCACGCTGTATCCCGCACACAGCAGGGTAGGCAGAGGGAGCTTAGTGTTAAGACACTCCGTTCCCCATTTTATGCCGAATTCTGGAGGCATTGCGTGTTGATTGGCAGAACTTAACGCCGCGCTTAACCTCGACACCAGAGCGAAGAAATGAAAATATAAATTTAAGTAAATATTCTACCTCCTTGAGTGGGGATCGAACCCACAACCAGTCGGTTTTACAGTCACACCTCGTGCCGCTGCGCCACGACTGACGTGAATATAGTAACATCTACTAATATCGAGAAATCTTATATTGTGTTCGTGTACACTAACATAAAGATCACCAGTCTTCGTATAAATTATTAGACTTTGCTTCAATTTCATAAAAAAACCTGTAAACAATTAATATTATATTTAATCTGGATTTAAATTTTCAGTCACTACACGTAAAACATGCAATGTTAATCAATATAAATATATCATAACCGTACAACCACTAAAGTTGTCTATATTGTCTATTTACTAGAATATAATTTATTAGTTGGCACACCAGAACAGAGTTCCGTACTCAATCAAACTAACTAAAATGGATATTCTATCCGGTGATTGAGCTAAACCGCAGCCAATTTTGATCCGATCGCTGTCGGTCGCACGCGTTAGCCGAGTTCTATGCACATTGTTTCCTTAAACGTATATTATATTGTGGTTGGTTAACTATAAATTATAGATATTTGTAAAGGAAATAGTTATTATGTGAATATTTAAGAAAGTGGAAGCTGCTTATATAAAATAAATATAGTCTTTGTGAGAAATACAAGTAAATAAGGGATGATTAAATTGTTAGTGGCCATGGTCACCAGAAAAAGACTTAAATTATATATGTAACCATTTTATATGTAAATACTTTAAAATTATTGTTTATAAACTAATTTATTATTTATTAATCGGATTAATCTGGTATATTACACAGTTGTTTCATATAATAATTGTGTCAACTGACAGACGAATACCATCTCAGCCTACATTCAAATTCAATTCAAAATTCAAATTCAAAATATTCTTTATTCAAATAAACTCTTATAAGCACTTTTGAATCGTCGAAGTTCTGCTGAGAAGAGCCGGCAAGAAACTCTACCCCTACCTACTCTACTCTACCCTACTCGTGATTACCGACTAACGCAAAGTGTTCAAAGTCTCCGGTGTTCAAAAATATATATTACTAATATAAACACGTTTAAACTGAAGGCTAAGGCCAAGGCTTAGCGGCCGAGGCTACTCGTGGCACAGGAACATAAGTGTGTGTCTGTAAACACGACAGGTAGTGATTTCGATTCCTATTCGAGGATAATATGGAGAGCGGAGTGTCTTAAAACTAGGTGCCCACTGCCTAACGTACATTTAGGAAACAGCGTGAAGCCGAGAATAAAGTATATTTAAAATATGCATAAGTAGCAAAACTGAAAGATCTCCTTCATCTATTACTAACATTCAGTTAAATCAATATTATCATTATGAAGATAGTGCAAGGTACAGATGTCTGCGCTATTATTTTACCATTATGGGGAGTCCTGAATAAATACTGTTTAGTTTTAAATAAATTTATAAGCACTTCATGTAAAATATTAACATAATGTAAAACTATTGTATTTCAAATGAACACTTTAGATGTATAAAATGAAGTACTTGTACTTCAATTAATGTTTGATTTTTTTTAACAATTTAGTGTCTTTTACTAAAAGCATTGTAAAAATTATATTGAAAATTGAAAAATCTGTGGAATAGATATACGCCCAATATTAATAACCTATCTCCAACGTCAATCTTAGATTGTTTCATATATTTATCCCATCTCTAGATAGGATAGATATATGAAACAATCTAAGATTGACGTTGGAGATAAGTTATTAATATTGGGCGATAAACAGCAATTATTTTAATTATACAAACTTCCCACAATAACAACTAGATTTTGCAAAAAATATGTTTTTGTTATAAGTAAATATCATAAAATAGATTTAATGTCGCATGTGATTTGAAGACAAAATGGCAAAAGTATGTGCATACCCTTACTTTTGAATAGGACCAGGCTGTCGTTGATGTTCAAAACGTTATAAAACCAGTGGCACGTAGCTGCCGTAACTTTGGCAACAGCTGCCTCTAGGAACATCTAGTACATCAATTTGAATAAAATCAAGTTAATATGTTTGGTGGTTTATGATAAAGGAATTAGTGACTTTATTTATACCGCCCGCGTGGTACAGTACGTGTCATTCTCGTAGAAAGATAGATGGCNTATATATATATATATATATATATATATATATATATATATATATATATATATATATTTTAATAGTATTAAAGTATTTAAAAAATAGCATTATCTAACAATTCTCCCTACAAAGATGTTAACAACATAAATAAATTGTAATAAACGCATAAGAATTTCGACGTGGCTTGATGAGGACGTATACAAAGTTCATGGTTCCTTACACACATTGATGAGACACATTACTACAGCTACACGTTTGGCCGAATACAAGCCAGTGTTGGTATCGAGGCTGTTATACGGCAACAAAATGTGGTTCCTATAGAAGAAGCTGAAGCTTAGCTGATCGAATCCGCAATAGCAAACGTAGAAGAACGTGGTAAGTTAATGTAGACACGTCTTAAATTAAATAATATTTATAAAGAAAAAGAATAAAGACTTTTATAAATATATAAAATATTTATAAAGGAATAGTGAGCCCTAACAGAGGTAAGACGAGACCTCGGATGACATTCGAAAACACAGTTTCAAATATACCGGAGGAAGGTCACGTAAAAACCATGAGGACCGCCCGGGGGGGCATGTATAAAGAAGTTGATGAAAGTGGACGAGACGAAGTGAAAGAGGTGTACAGAGACCGTAGCGTTTGGCGCTTCGTTCTCTCTGACTACCCCGCTAGGTATACAGCATGAAGCTAAGTAAGTATACCTATGTGATAAATAATATGCAGTTCGTGCCGTTTTAGCAACTATTATCATTTCAATGGCGGTTTTGTGTTATTTTAAAAATTTTATATCTTTTATGTATTTTAACAATAAGATAGCTATACATATATAAATAAATCTGTCTATAAATCTTTGTATCAAAATACTCAGATTATTATATAAGTCGTAAAAGAAAATATATATTTGAAAAGGTAATAATAAAGTTTAAAGAATCATTCATACTGATTACATCGTGAGATAAATCATTTTTGAACATAAGGAAGGAATATTAAAGAAGACGAGGAATAAAGAACCATGTGAAAAATTGGATCATAAAAAGACAATTCCCTCGTGGAATGATGAAAAGTGACCTATTTTCAATTACCTTCTGCATTTTGTAAAGGGATTTTTGTTTTATTGTCATATACTAAGTTATATTTTGTGTGTTTACATTTATAATTTCTTAAATACGTAATTAGAAATATTACTAACGTCAAATCTTAATTAACGTTATACTCTGTGTAACTGTATCAGTAAAACTGTATATATTTTTCGAATTAAATTTAAACCCACAACCATAACTAAAAAGAACTGTTTTACGTTTCATCTCGCAAATCTGAGTGGGTTGAGGGAATCAGTGTTAAGACACTCCGGTCCCCACTTTCTGCCCAATTTTTAAGATATTTGTGTATGAGCAGACTTGCACTGTGTCTACTCGAGAAATAAAAATAATTTAAATGTCTCGAAAGTTGGGAACTCTCCTACTTTGCTATACGGGAAAACAGTAGCTACTTTATTATTAGTTACAAGCGATCTTATTAAATTTTTTATTGAATATTATTTCAAATCTAGGAAGAAAATTTCAAAGTAGTTTAATTAAACTGTAATTGCAGCGAGAGTTTAAGACAAGTAAGCTTCTTTTAATTTTCAGTCTGAAAATTAACTAGACTCCTACTTTGAATAAACAAAATATACTAGCTCTTGCTCGTAGCTTTTTAATTAAGTTAGCAATTAAAGTAAATAAGATTCTAGTGCCAAAATATTAAATGTACCAATTCTACTTTTTTGTAATTAATTAAGGAAAAAAATATTTGTTGTTATGGATTTCATTCTATTTCACTTATTTTTTTTTCAACTTATTTCGTGAATTCGTAGTTGCGTTACGTAGTGGCTGAACTTAACGCTACACGTTGTCTACCAGAACGGAAAAATTAAAATGACTCGAGTAGTGATCGAACCCACCACCACTGTGCTTGCAGGTGCTATCCCAGTGGGCCAAGAATGCCTCAAAAATATTTACTGGTGATAATAATCGAACTCATAGCCCTTAAAAGTTATTTGTGTGTGGTGAAATAGCAACTAGCAAGTTTCGTATTAATTAGTATAGCAAAATCTAATTTAGGATTTCCATCGCGAGCAAATATGAGCTTCACTACCATTCGTACATATGTATTTGAAATTAAAGTTGGCATTAATTTAAATTTAAGCAGGAAATAATTACAAAGCAGTATTATGGTTGAATGGTAATATTGAATTTCGCGTTGTTTAGCTTTAAATAAAAACATAAAATAAAATAAATAAATCAGCTTCACGCTGTATCCCGCTCACAGCAGGGTAGGCAGAGGGAACCTAGTGTTAAGACATTCCGTTCCCCACTTTCTGCCGAGTTCTGGAGGCATTGCGTGTTGAGTGGCAGAACTCAAAGCCGCGCTTAACCTCGACACCAGAGCGAAGAAATAATATGAAAATATAAATTTAAGTAAATATTTCATCTCCTCGAGTGGGGATCGAACCCACAACCAGTCGGTTTTACAGTCACACCTCGTGCCGCTGTGGCGCAGCGGCACGAGGTGACCGGCCTCAATAAAAACATATAATATCTATATCTATTTAAGTAAATATAATACATGAAATGTTAAATGTGTATTCTTTATATGACCTAGATTAGCCGTCATTGTAAACGCAACGGTTGTGGGTTTGATTCCTACTCGGAGAAATGATTTATTTAATATTTAAATTTTCTCGCTCTGGTAACGAATTGACAGGTAGCTGAGTTCCGCCACTTAACACGCAATACCTCCAGACTTTTTTATAAAAAACAAATGTAAAAAAAATCTGTTAAAACACTTTTTGTCTAGATTGAATCGATCCAAATAAGCAGTGTTCAAATAGCTAAGATAAAATTTTATTAAACTTAACATCTCTTGGAAGGTTGAGGCGTCAACAGATAAAAAAGAGCAAAAGGAAATAGGCTATTAGTTTTCGTACCCGGAAAATACTTTTATAACAAAGAGGACTTGGGCCTTAGATTACTAAAATGTTTCTCATTTAGGCTGGTAAAAATGGAAAGATTATTTCTCATGGATTTTTCCGGTTTTCTACTGTATTACGCATATACGTATAAGGGTAGCCAGAGATAACCTATTATAAAAACACTGCGTTCTCCACCCAATTTCGAGATATTATGTGTCCAGCGACGACATTCAAATCAGCGCTTAGTCCTGTGCGAGCAAGTATATGGACAGAGTGAGTAGTTCTCATTAGAATCTGCTTATCTGCTCTGCTTGACTCTGACGTCCAATTTATAAAATTTCTTGTAGCTTAGTACCGGTAATCCCGACACTTGGGTTCAGGGAAAAAATCTTTGGCATCCTTAACCCCATTCAGTGGCAGTCGAGGAGCACAGTGAGGTTAGCACTTGGTAAAATTTAAATATTGTTACATCATAATTAACATATTGAACGATCATTAATCTACATTAGTTTTAGGTTTAAAATATTACGTTTAAAAGTTCCTTTTGAATTTTAAAATTTTACATTAAATCTTAATAATATAAGGATCTCTATTATAATCAATGAACACTTAAGTAAGCAAATGGCGTCACGTTAATCAACGAGCATGTTCTGTTAATTACAGTCACCAGAAGCTAACGATTTTGATCAGCTTGGTTTGTTCCTCTCTAATTAAATGCCATCACACGCTTACTCGGACGTATTTATGTTTATTGAATATCATTCGCCGTTGTGCTTTTGTAGTATATATTTCAATTGCTTGGATTATTGGTATGGGTATCGTGGGTTTCGTGTTAGGTAAAGATATTTTCAAAAGAAATAGTACCTCTTCTTCTTTATGTTGTTAGCATCTTTGTCGGGATTTTTTTATAAATTTCTGCTACCCAAAGACAATTACTTAGAATTATCATTTCGCAAGAGAGAGTACTATTTTTAAATATTTGTTAACATTTTTAAAGTGTTATTCCACTCAGAGAAAAAAATACTTATTAAGAAAACGTATAAAAAAATTTAAGGTAGCGGGATTTGAACCCCTTTTTTGAAACCATCCAAGCGCTCTGATCAACTAAACCACACGTTCTCATCGAGCTACGTCGAAATTCTTATACGCTTGTTTCAATTTATTTATGTTGCTAGTATCTCTGTAGATTTATAAATTTCCGCATACCCAAAGATTCTTAGGAATCGAACTCACAACCATGGTATTTACAGCCTCCCACTCGTGACGGCCTCTATGAGATAAGATAGACGGCCTACATGAAATTTTATCTATATATTTTATAACCTGAACATAACTTAAATACAAGTTAATTTTCTTTATAATTTTCACAGTACTTTGCTAAGTTTACTGTAATCATCTTTAGTGAAGTTAGCAAGGGATAATTTATCACGATAAAATAAAACCACCGAACGTCCGAGGCTCGTTTCGCTTTATGGCCCTCTCGCCTCAGGCACTTGGAAGCTGTACGATGAATAAACTGGCTAGAAACAGTGTGTCCAATTAATACTACTGATTGGTGCTAAAACTAGCTTCACGCTGTATACTGCAGCATATAGCAGAAAAGGTAGGCAGAGGGAACCTAATATTAAGACACTCCGTTCCTTTTTAAACACTTCCGTTCACCATTTACCGCCGAATACTGGCATATTGAAATATGAAAAAAATTCAATATATTTTTATATATTTTATTTTCTGCGTTGGGATTGAAACCACGACTTATCGCACTTACAATCCCACGCTTGCAATATGACTGGCCTCTAATAAATGTTATGTATTTACATATGTTTACTTTAAGGCGTACCAAACGCCTCATAATCTCAGTTTTACTTTTGTCTCCATTCTTTAAAAGTTAAGTAATAGATCAATGTAGTTAGATATTTTTTTGCTGGCTTTCTAATTAAAATTTAAGACCATCCTTTTTATGTTATTTTTCTGTTTGTGAGGCCAGTCGTGGCGCAGCGGCACGAGGTATGACTGTAAAACCGACTGGTTGTGGGTACGATCTCCACTCGAGGAGAAGAAATATTAACTTAAATTTATATTTCCATTTCTTCGCTCTGGTGTCGAGGTTAAGGGCGGCGTTGAGTTCTGCCACTCAATACGCAATGCCTTCAGAATTCGGCAGAAAGTGGGGAACGGAGTGTCTTAACTCTAGGTTCCCTCTGCCTACCCTGCTGTGTGCGGTATACAACGTGAAGCTGCTGATTCTATTTATTGTGAAATTTCTTTAGCTACGCGCTGTGCTAACAGTTAGTCAGTTGGTTAATCGGTTAGTCGGCTAGTCGGCTAGTCGGCTAGTCGGTTAGTCGGTTAGTCGGTTATGCAGTTTACACAGACCGAACGAACGGTGCTGTGGGGCTCACCGAAAAATGAACTCGATACTACCCACTAAAACCCAGCGAGACCTCCCCACCTAAGCAGAGACGCCGCAGGAACAGTCGCGCATTCTACTACGTTGACTCGGTGGAAAGCCCGCCTATCGCGGGCAACCGTCATCTTTAGGATAAGCTTCAGCAGCCTCCATTGGTGATTCTCTAGGGTGAGGGGAGTTGGAGATGAGCGTACTGCCATCTCCTATTCCCTAGCCTACGACGATGTTGTGTAAGTCGGGCGGTAATAATCTTCTCCAAGATCTTGCCCATCTCGTTTAGCAATATGATAGGCCTGTATGCGAAAGATGAGTCAGGTGGGCGACCCTCTTTACGAAACAAGCATTAGTAAAGTTCAACATTAATAAAGGTCCCATAATATCTTTCTGTAATATCTTCCAAGTACAGACACCGATCCGTTACGATTTTATTATAAGTATAAATATTCTCATATCTTCGCTGTGGTGTCGAGGCAAAGTGCGGCATTGAGTTCCGCCACACAATACGCAATGTCTCAAAAAAAAATGATGGAAAGTGAGGAACGGAGTGTCTTAACACTAAGTTCCCTCAGCCTATACTGCTGGGGTATACCGGATACTACGTGAAGCTAAATATATTCAATTCGGTGTAGATGTTGTAAAAAATTGTAGGTAATATTTTGTATAATTAATCGTTCAAAGTAGTTTAAAGCATATCTATCATTTTTATGATATGTGCTCTTAAGTGCTAAGTGAGGCACCAAATTTTTGATCCTTTTTCTAAGAAATACGGAGTTATCGACGTTGAATAAATTCAATTAAAACTTGATATTTTTGAACTTGTTGTTAAAAAAAATACCCGCAATCTACAATGTTTTACAAATAATGTAAGATTTCTCAGCTTTTTATAAGCTTCATGTTTTTGTAGCAAGCAATATGTTAGATAGAACTAACCTGGTGTATAACAAAGTTTTTAAATTTACACTTGGTTATCCAGTTACCGCCTAATTTTCGTAACATTGTGTGTGCATTAGTGGTGAAACTTAACGCCGCGCTCTGTCTACCAGAGCTGAAAAATGCCAACAATTCATTTCTAACATACAGATCAACCTAGAACTGGCGCAATTACAATAAAACGCTGTTCCACTGCGTCACAACGGCCTCAACATTAAAGATAAAACATAGACACAATAAAACTACAAAAATGATTATAAAATGTAAGCAGAGGGAACTTTGTAATCTAGTGTTAAAATACGCTCCATCGATCGATACGGTCGCTCCCACTTTTCCGCTCAATTTTCGAGATATTGCCTGTTGAGGGGCGGAACTTAATAGTCAATCTGTAAATATATTGTTTTTGATGGATTTATTAATATAATACATAGTATTAAGAGGCCGTCGTGACGCAGGGTCACAAGCTTGTAATGCGGTGGTTGTGTGTTCGATTTCCACGTTACAGTAATTTTACATATCAACATCAAGCCTTAAATATAATTTGGAGGCTATGAAATATTAAATTGCAATTCAACAAAACTACATAGAATGACAGTTGGATTAATTATTTATCAATTTTTAGCCTTTGTAAATCATGAATGAGATAGACATCGTCATTTGCATGATTAAAAAAAAAACAAATCAAATCTTAACACACTTCGTTTCCCACTTTCCGCTGAATTTTTTCAATGTATGTTTGAGTCGCGGAACTTAACGCCGGGCTTTTGCCTCGGTGCCAGAGCGAATAAATGAAAATATTAATAAATTATAATGCATTCTCTCGAGTGAGTGAGTAAGTGAGTGAGTCACACACACCCTTATGTACCAGCGTCACGATGGTCTCGATGCGACGGTATAATTTAAATAACTCTCTCCAATCATAGAGCAGTGGTACAAAGTGTGACTATAAACGCGACTGGTTGTGGCTGGTTTTAGCCCACGAGCCGACGTGGTTTACCGGGATGTGGTAACTGCACGCACAAAATCTACTTGGAGCCATTAGTGAGAGTTTGTGTATTACCTACCATTGGGTAACACTACCGTATTTAAAAAGTCAGCTTGTTACCCTAGAGACAAACCTCCCAACGAATAAACTAACAAACACACAAACCAACAAAAAACCTGTTTTCACTTCTATTATTTCAGAATTGACATTTCTATCCTTTTGTTAAATTTGCTTTTAAAACAATTTTCAATTTTCAAATATGAAAATGAGAATAGAACATAAAATACAATACTTCTATAGATTTAAAATTTAATATACAATTTCCTCGACTGTAATTGAAAATCAAAACACGAACTGCCTGACCATATGGCGGGCCAGCCCCGAAGAAGCCCCAGAGGAACGTGCATTGATTTTATTGTACTCTTTTGCATAGCTGAAACTACATCGTTTGAACACAACGTGTGGAATATTTAAAGTAAATCTGCTTATACGATTATTGTTATAAGATTTTTTTTTGCTTCACTTTCATTTTCTCAACTGAACTCAACGCCGGGCTTTGTCTCGACACCAAAATGCAAATATGAAATATTTCATTTCCTCAAAGCGAATGAAATCCACAACCTGCCATACTTTCATACACTGTCATACTTTGTACCCTTGCGCCATGACTGGCCTCGCATTATTTTTTGACTGTCGTATTTTATAATCAATTTCTAATAGCAAAAAAAACCGGTTAAGTGCGAGTCGGAATCGCTGACCGAAGCTTCCCTTCTTATTTCAGGATGGTCAATGTAGAGTACCGTAGAACTAATAAAAGTTGAAAAATTAAAATTTGCGAGCATATGTATTCATTTTGTGAATGAACTACAAATATAAGCTTGTAGTGTTTTCTTTATAAAATAACTATAAGTTTTCACTTTTTGCAATTTTTCCTTTATCTGTCTATTTGTGCCAAATTCAAGATTCTTAGTTTACGGAGAGCACTCTATAGGTTTTGATTCCTTTGCGAATTTCGAAAATTGCAGAAATTTGCGGTATAAATGGCTATATCATTTAATTGCGTTGGCTTAGTAGTTTTTTCACAGCTGCGAGGGACAGTAGACCTAAGAATTTGATATAAATTTCAGCTTGATACGGAGGTATCCTTTTTCTCAGAAACTTGTTTCGGAGAAAAAGGATCTTGACAGACGGACCGACAGAAATAAAATGATTCTATAAGGGTTCCGTTTTTTCCTTTTGAGGTACAGAATTCCAAAAAGTTTTAAAGCTACTATTTTTAAGTTCGTATGTACGCATATTATGAGTACATATAAATACGTTACATTCCGCGTAACTAGTATGTTACTGACGTTGAGTGATTGAAAGTTTGCTTACTTTTTGAANAGCCTAATATAATTCAGAAAAAAATAAATTCCCAAAAATGAAAAAGTTTTTTTTTCAAACAAAATAAATAATAAAATTGTCATTTTAAAACAAAACGCCATTTGTAAGGATGACGCACGCACACATAAACCTATCAAAGGAACACCGCCGCACACGCCTCATTTCGAAATCGAGTCGTATGTATTGGCGATAAAGTTCAAAGTTGTTTAACCTTTAGTAGTATTTTTGTAGTAGTAAGTATTTATGTTATTGGGATCTCTACGTAATCGCGTCACACAAAATACAGGTATGGATAAAAATCGTGAAATGAAAAAAAAATCCTACGTCCAAACTGTTGAGGCATCTTGATTAATTTCTTTAGGTATAGGTTTGAAATATTTTACCCTATATGCTGTTTCCGTAAATGGAGCGCTGCCTCTTCCACCCTGTATATATATTTATACATAAATCAACAAAAAAATTAAGGCCAGTACAGTTTGACTGGTGACGTGTGACATTTTCCGCGATTTCTACTTGCGAAAATAATATGTATAATATTCTCTTTTTTCTTACTTTGGCGTCGAGGAAAGGACCAGCGTTGAGTTCCGCCACTCTTCTCTCTATTTATTAGTATTTATAATATTTATTTATTATACTGGTAGAACAAGATTAGATAATTAAAGTTACTTTTTTACAAGACGTATATACATTTTAACATAGGGGGATTTAAACCCACACCTCTTGGAAACCGTGCTAACGCTTTGACCACTAAGCTATAAGTTCTCATCGAGCTACTTCGAAATTCTTATACGCTTACAATTTATTTTATGTTGTTAGCATCTCTGTAGGGAGATTTTTACAAGTTATATTTTCCGTCAATTTTAATTTACAGTCAATTTTAAAGATATTATTACAAGGTAAAGTTATTTAAAAAAATATTAACATCCTTCTTTTGAAAAATATTTAAGCTGTTACTAGAGTGATTACAGCAAGTGTTCTGTCAAACGATCTTCTTTTGTGTTTGGAGAAAATGAATGAAATATATAAACTATCTTATAAAACATCTTGTAATCCATTTCTATTATTTAATGGTTACATTCATTTTACTCAAATTTATATAGCTTAAATAAATAAATATTAAATAATTAATTTTGAAATATTATAAAAAAGCCAAATAACTAATAACGAAAAATTTACAAATTAAAAGAATAAAGCCTCGAGTAAAAAGAAAGTATTATTCGTGGAAAGAAGCTATTAGTCGTGGCAGTTAAAATGGATGCTCAATTTCAAAGATGGTTTGAGGCTTAAATGGTCCTGTTCTTTCTAAGTATTGCAGTTAATAATTGGTAACATTGTGACATAGATAAAATATTGCCAATTTTTTATTAGCTGTAGACGTGTTTGACTGTACACACGATAGTTCTGAGTTCAATCTCCACACAGGTTGAATGAAAAATCTTTATTAATCTAACTGGCGAGACAGAGCACGGCGTTGATTTCCGCCATTCGACAAACACTTTCTTTAAATATATTTTCTATTCTTCAGCAAATAAATAATTGTACTATATGCGGGCGTATCCGCGAATGGGCCGCCAGTATTGAATAATCCATGGTCGTGTGTTAAATTTCATTTTGTTTGTTGATCAGCTTATATAAATCCGTAAAAATATTTATTGTTGTATTTTTACGCAATATACACTAAAAATGTCTTCTGTTTTAAATTTTATATTTTATGTTGTAGAAAAAGCTGTATATGCTTAGAATCAAAAGATATATTCATACACATTTTATTATTCATAGTGATTCAAAAGCCCGAGTATGTTGAATATGATATAAAATTGTAAAACGTAGTTATGGATGGATATACATATGTAGATGTTACATTGTATTTATGTAGCGGAGCTCCACACCGTTGTTTGCTTCGTTACCAGAGCAAGAAAATTAAAAATATTCAATATTTAATTTAATCGAGTGGAAATCGGACCCACAGCCTGTCACGCTTAAGCTAGTAGTTCACTTGTACCCCTGCGCCACAAATAACCTACTACCCGCACCTACCATATGTTTTATATGCTTACCTAAATAATTATTGAAATTACCTTTACTTTTTATTACTCAGGTAAAAATTTATTAACGATAAGCTAAATGTTAAACAGCAAGTTCAATATGCACGAAACTATTCTTACTAGTATGCAAATTGTATGAAGTGATGCAATGTATTCATATAACAAAGTTCGTGTCGTTTTATTGTTTTAACTTTAGACGTGCTGCTTTGTATTACATTATTTAATTTATTTAATACTTTACCTGTATGCTTACTTTATGTAATTATGCGGCGTTAAGTTCCGCCACTCCACACGCAATGCTTCCAGAATTTGGCCGAAATTGGGTAACGGCACTTCCGTTCTTTCTTAATGGGAACGGAGTGTCTTAACACTATGTTCCATGGATCCAGAATACAGCGTAAAGACGATTTGAATAAATTTAATTTCCACCCCGGTTATATAAGGTGCGATGTTAAGTCGTGCTAATTAACATACAATCTCACATCAAAAGAGCACTAATACATTCATTTTAATCACTAAGACAGTGATTGAGATTTTGGTTTCTATGTTGAAACAAATTTTGTGAAATTGTATATTATTGTTCAAAATCTGATACTATAACATTACACAGACATCTCAGATGACTAATTCAATTAGAATCTTAGACACGATATAACTAAAGATTAATTACTTTTAAAATTGTTATTCCAAGATTATTGTCAAGCCATCGCGCAGTCACTTAAAAAAAATAAATAAATAATGATATTATATTAATTCTCTCTTCATTAATCCCCGTCAAATAACAACTATCTATACTATGTACATACAATAAGTGTATTAAAGTTATACAATATAATACAATGTAGATGATTGATTCCTAGTTACATGAAGTTATTTATGTTAAGAATAAATTAAATTGAATTTTTGTAAAGATATGAATGAAATTTCATTTAATTTTTTCCTTCTTTTATAAAAAAATAAATATGTTAAACTTGAAGAAACCTATTGTAGCGTAGCTAGACCTTGTCTGACGAATTTTTAAGTTCTGCGCATGAATTTTATTTAAAGAGATTTAATATAAAATTCTAATAAAATTCTGCCATATATTTTTTTGTTTGACCTGCAAGTAGAGATCAGAGTAATCTTCGTAAGACTTTAAACTTTTGAATCGGTTATAACAACTCTTTCGTCATTAAAATGCTAAATAATCCCTGAGTATCATAGGCTATATTTATTTCTAGGAAAAATTGGGCATAACTACAAAACTTTTAATAATGTAACCGAAAGTGTAAAAAAGTAGAGATAAAATGTTTTTGATGATGATGGAACAAAAAATGTTTTGCAAAATTAAAAAACATATCCATATCTAAAAAAAAAACTTCCATTTATCTTACTATTGTAATTTTGACAATACAATTTCTTTTTTACAGTTTAATATTAGAGAGAAATTCCGACAATAATCAAAGCATTCATACCTTTATATGAATTCTTATCCAAATAAATAATTTCGTATTCGGAACTATTTCAATGTCTCAGTTTACCCTTTAAATCATTAAAGTCGGACATTCCATTCAAAAGATTTTACAAATTTCAAAATTCCATTCTCAACAATATCCTTCTCGATTATATTTTATTTCTTTCTCTTTCTCGATTACGATCTCCAGAAAATCTACGTATTTTGTAGTCACCTACAAATAATACGATTGACGTACTGTACAATGAAGCTCAGGTAAAAATGGAAAACAAAAAAGTAGATAGTTGAGGGTCTGGGAATAATTATAAGCTACGTTTTTCTCCTATTTTTTTAAATCAAGAATTTCATCATTTTACGTAAGAGCCACCGAAGATGAGCTTTCTGAACGCTTACATTTGATGCGCCGGCTCAACTCTATAAGATACGTTAAAACAATGTTCTACGAAAACAAAAAAAAATATAAGAGAGTCTGCCATATTATATGTCAACCTCTGGAGATTGATACCATTTTAATATATTTTATTAAAATTTATTGGGTTATTGTAAATGCCCTTTCTATAATTTGGTATTAGTTTTAATCCAGATAAAAAGTCACAAAATTAATATATAATGCGAGTCCACGATGGAAGACTTCCCGCGCCATTGACTTCTGCCAGCTCTTTTGAGAGCTTCGACGTTCCATCTGCCACGTGTACCTTGTGAGAAGGCACTGATACAGCTTTAACCTAAGGCGACATGCACCAGTACGTCCCCGCTGGTGTGTAAAGTTATGAGGAATAGGAAAACGGCGTTGAGGATAGCCATCCAATACGCTATGTCCGGAACGGCATATAATGGAAGATAGAGTTAGAAATTATGCTAGCTACAATGAATGACAGAAGCGAGATGGAACAGAACATGGATGAATTGCTAGATATGATGGATAACATAAATCTGAATGTTGTTTGTATGACTGAGACCAAGTTGAAGCGTAATGAGAGAATCGATTAGCGGTAGAATACAAGGCGACCACCCTGAGGTGGTGGTTTTGGTTCGCTTTAAGCAAGGGATAACAAGTCTTCTTGATGCGCGCCAGTATCCTCAGTTCCGTTTAGCATGTCAAGGACATCTTAAGATATTGGAACAGGTGAATGAAGTAGTATGTGGTGATATGTGGTAGTTTCTGAGAAGTATGTTTAGTAAAGACGGACGGTACTGGTACTAAAGTTAACGGTGCTTTAGCTCCATTAATGAAATGGCGAAACGTCAGCACAGCTCACGTTTGGTCGTACACAGTTTAGTGTTGGTACCGACGCTGTTATACTGCAGCAAAACAGTGGATATAACGGAAGAAGAATGAAAAAAAGTATAATTCTGTGGACATGCGATCTCTTCTTAGGATTTGTAGGGATATATAGAACGGTTACTAGCAAGGATATCATGGAGAAAATGAAGAAGAACACACTGAGGCAATTTACGCACGATGAGCGAATGAGGGTAAGGAGAAGGTGGTAATGCCCCCCGTTTTGTTTTTGAGGTTCAGTATGAAAAGTAAAACGAATACAAATCTAAATAATACATAACTGAGTTTAATATTTATTTATCTATATATATTTACTTTACTGAAATAAAGAAAAAGCGACAGAATATTCAAAAATATTTATATTCCGAATAAATGCAAATAAATGCGAATTTGAGATCAAGGGAGTTGTATAGCCCCCCTTTAGCAGAAATAAATGTATTTAACTTAATGATAAAATCTCACACTGGCTGTGCAGGGGAAACAAATCTATGAATTTAAAACTGTAAATCTGGGATTTATTTCGCCTGCACAGTGTGAGTCCATAAGTTATAGATTTGACGCTGAATCTACTCTTCTCCAAATCTGTCGCTAAAATAACTCGTGTCACAAAATATATAGGGTATATCTGAGTTCTCATGTGAGGATGGTCATTTTCATTTTCATCACGGACGATTTTCTAGTTCTACGACGTTTTCATTATTGTTGTTACTGCTGTATATCACGTCTCTTTGGTATAGGCTAGAACTATTGGCAACATCCTCTCTATCTTCTCGGCTTCTTCGATAGCCCCATCAATATCCGCATACAGATTTTCACGATTGATGTTCCCGCTTTCACGATAGTTGTGGACAACAAAATGTTCTTAAAAAATATGTACACTAAAAATATACAAGTATATGCATATATTATACAGAAATATATACACCTTTGGCATATATATATATATATATATATATATATATATATATATATATATATATATATATATATATATATGGTGGTGGCCCCCCATTTTGTATATATATAAACACGCGTAGTTTCGGGATCTTTTTAAATGTTTTTTTCATTTTTTTTAGAGAATATATAAATACTAAAATTTCCATTACTATAAACTTATAATACATAATTATTCCACATAATAATAACAAGAAATATAACAAAATTGTCCAACATTTTAAAGTTTAATTTGGCAATAAAATATTAATTAATGCTAGTGTACAAATGAAAGCTTAAAGTGTTTCCACCACTGAGTGACACAATTTCATTTTCCAAATACGACGGTATTGTGTAATTCTGAGAGCGACCTCAATCACCGTGTCAGATAACGAGCTTATTTGAGATAATTTTGTCAACAGAGTTTTCACTCTCTGAAGATGAATTTCCTTAGATTTTTTATTTTACAGCAAACTGTACTGTCATTTTAAAGTTGTTTTGATTATATCAAACAATATTTAGATATATATGAACGTTTCTTTTGCAAATTTGTAAATTAATGAGCCGATTTTAAAAATTTGTTCACTAACGTATTCTAAACTAAAGTACTCTTTTTAATTTGAAAAATATGTTTTAGCCTTAAAAATGTTGACAGTTTTATAAAACGTACAAACTAGCTAAAAGTATTTTATTATTTTTTTATAAAATATACGATACATTTTAAACCTTCTCATAATATAAATAAAAAAGTTCATAAGATAAAATGTTAATGTATATTAATTACGTTATAATAGTTTTTAATAAAATTTCAAAATAAAATAATAAGAAAGTTTAAGCTAAAATTTATTTATGGTACTCGTATAGTGAATGAGTAAAATAACCAACAAATTTCAAAGTAATTATTATTTAAGGTGGGCGAAACCACAAATAGGCTGCTACTTTTAATATATAAATCTTGAAAATTGTATAGCAATAATGACATACGTAATACAGACGCTACAGCAACAGATTGGAAGAGATATGTCCATGTTCAGTACTCTA
The DNA here is from genome assembly GCA_013403705.1 of Heliconius hermathena. Taxonomy (NCBI): domain Eukaryota; kingdom Metazoa; phylum Arthropoda; class Insecta; order Lepidoptera; family Nymphalidae; genus Heliconius; species Heliconius hermathena. The sequence goes on along the minus strand of JAAIXJ010000474.1, from coordinate 229,908 downwards.
CATAGTACATATGTGAAGTTTCGCTCATACGTTAATAGAAAAAATGCCTTTAGCTTCCGTCTATCAAATAAAATCTAAAACAAAAAATATAAACCAATAAATCGATCAAATAATCGATAATGTATTTCGATCAATTTTGTGCCTCCACAGGGTAGATAATTAAATTGGTTTCCTTCTATCAGAGCGTGATAAGGCAAAATGCACTTTCTGCTTACCCATCAAATATGCAAATTTTAATGTCATCTTGCTGTATCTTCACGCTGTATCTCGCACATAATAGGATAGGGAGATAAAACCTGGGTACCTAGTGTTACGATGCTCCATTCCCATTAATTTCCCTATTTTTCGCAAAATTTTCGAGGCATTGCGTGAAAACTGACGGAGTTCAACGCCACGCCACGGGGGAGCGAGAAATTGAAAATATTATATATTTCATTCCCTGAATGGGAATCGAACCCATAACCGTCGCGTTTACGGCTACACGCTTGTGCCCTTGCACCACGATGGCCTCTTGACAACCTGACAGTAGAAAAATCTTACCTAGTTGTTTATTGTTCAAAGCGGCATACAGAGTACTTCGTATAGATGCAGCTCGACTTTTAGTGATATTTGAAATGTAACAAGGAAAAATCACGAACATAGTGTGCTTTAGGCATCACGCAAACACAAACGCAGTGGCTGTTTGGTAAAACTGTAAAAATGAAGATGATGAAGTAATTTATTTTGAAACAAATGTAGCTGTTAGAGTTTATAAAAACGGCGAGACCAAAACTGTATATTTTATACTATCAAAGTAATAATTTAAAATGTTCGTATACCATCAAAATAATTAAAGCCGTCGTTGTAGCCTAACTGTAAACGTGATGGTTATGGGGTTAATTTATACTAGAGGGAAAGTACCGCCCACACGCGGCTTCGCCCTTTTAAACTTATTGTTATATTACCAAATTAGACAATTGTTTTACATAATTTTTTATCATATTTTACTACAATGTTAAGGCCAGTCGTGGCGCAGCGGCACGAGGTGTGACTGTAAAACCGACTGGTTGTGGGTTCGATCCCCACTCGAGGAGATGAAATATTTACTTAAATTTATATTTCCATTTCTTCGCTCTGGTGTCGAGGTTAAGCGCGGCGTTGAGTTCTGCC
>JAAIXJ010000474.1:210180-225838 GCA_013403705.1 Heliconius hermathena | reverse complement strand
TATTTCCATTTCTTCGCTCTGGTGTCGAGGTTAAGCGCGGCGTTGAGTTCTGCCACTCAACACGCAATGCCTCCAGAATTCGGCAGAAAGTGGGGAACGGAGTGTCTTAACACTACGTTCCCTCTGCCTAACCTGCTGTGTGCGGGATACTGCGTGAAGCTGATTAAAATAAAACTAATACTCAATATTTAAGGGCAGTTTGCGAAAATACAAACAAAAAAGTATTTAAATCGGTTAAGCAGTTTCTGAGATTATCGTGAAGAAAGGCACAGACAAACAGACCAACTGACTAATTTTATTACATTGTTAATTGTAATATCTTCTATGTACAGACACCGATGAGTTAGGATTTTATTGTAAGTATCGATAAGTTATGTTTTTATTTCAAACATTCAATTGAAGATTCTTATGGCAGGTACAAAAATGCGACCTCAAGTTTTAATAATTTTCTCATAAAAAATCTTCATTGCGCTGCAAACATACATAAGAAGTATATCAAAACACGAACATAATTCAGTGTGTTAAGTAAATAATTCTGTGGTATAAGCGGGCGAAGCCGCGAGTGGGTCGCTAGTTATATAATAAAATTCTTTATGAGCATAATCGTTGATATTGCTGAAGTAGTTATTATAATCAATATCTTTAAAAAAAACTACATTAGAAACTGTTAGCTACTTATAATTTTAATTATTTATAATTAAAATACGGCTTAAAATTACTTAAGAAAAAACAAATATATCAAAGTTAAATAGAATTAAAATTTTACCGGGAAACTCATCACAGAAATCAGCACCTCGGAGCAAATATGCAACGAATCATAAACTTTATGTAGACCGCTTACGTCCAAGTTTACTTTGTCTGACAATTCTTCAAACTTGTCTTGGCTTTTCATCAATTTATTTTTAATTGCAAAAACTGTAGTCACGTGAGCCTTCACAATTTGTAGTCTTCTTGAAATGCTTACGAGTAGAACGCAAAAGAATATATTTTCGCTATCGTGTACAATGATCGGTATATACAGAGCGTGTAGAGAATTACGTATAAAATCACTGTCACTATAAAGTCTTATAAAAGCTAAACATAAAAAATTATCAAGAACATTATATATGATCGAGACACCAATACCAAGAAAAAACCATTTTGCTAGTGTTGTTGTAAAAACGTCTTCTTCGATATTCAATATTTGGTCGATAGGTCGTATTTCTTCAAAAAAATTGTTTAATCTCTTTTTTTGCAGAAAAAAGGGATTGAAACTGAACAATACATACTCAACATAATTGCTATCTCTATACATAACGTGATAAAAGTTAAATAAATTGCTTGTCAATAAAAATAATACTGTAGTAATTGTAAACATAACGCTGTAAGTCTTACTTAAATGTATAGTGCATTTGCTGAAATTGTATAAATATTGTCGATGTATGGATGCCTAGGAATGTTTCACATATTATTATAAATCTCATGTGTTTTCTAACATTATAATTTTTTACAAGTATAATTATTTCATTTCAAATAAGGAATTTTGTATGAATATTCGTGTCTATTAGATACCGACATTTTAATTTCCAGTCTTCTAGTACTTGCTGACTACTATAAAACAGGTTAACTTAGTAAAATTAATGAAGCGAATGAAGCAATCGGTTAATTGATACGTGAAAAGTACTACTATACTATACATTTATGAATAAAATTTGAGTCGTTAATCATTAATATTTAAATTAAAAACTTGTTTGTATTAAATGTTTTGTATTAAATGGTAGGCATAGGCAACCTAATATTAAGAAATATCATTCTTCATTTTCTGCCAAATTCTGGAGACATCTGTTGAGTACCAGAACTCAGCGTCGAGCTTAGTTTCGACACCAGAGCGAAGAAATTAAAATATTATATAATAGCGGCCCAATCGCGGCTTTGTCCGCGAACCACCTATCTTCTTTTATTATGCTGCATTTGTCAACAGATTGATTATGTAATTTATATATTCAATTATATTTAATTATTTTTCATAATTCAGAGAAAGTGCAAACACTACGAGGCTACTTGAGAAGATCAGTGGCAAGGGCGTCCCCTTCACGACTCGAACCTAGTCTTGCGGCCGTAAGCAGAGCGTTGAATTATTTAAATTTCACAATTTTTGAAAAGTATACATCGAAATTATATGCAATAAAAACCAAGGCTTATCTACATAAAATTTCAAATATATATACCCGTATATATCTATCACCTTGGAATTTTCAATTATTTTTTATCACAAAATGACTTATTATGACTTATTTCTCGAAAAGGAATCAAACCCATACATAACCTGTCCCGTTTACAGTCACACTATGTGACCGCCCCCAAAATTGAAACTGAATGTCAAATTCGTCTGTACATATGTACGTACATTCTGTATACGTACTTAGTTTCCATTTAAATATTTTACAAGCGCTATGTCAACGGAGCATCCGAACTAGCTTGGAACTGTCGCTATAATGACAGCCGTCTCAAGACGTGATCACCGAGCCGTGACAAACTTTGCCATACCTTGTATATGTAGTAAATATTATAAGCGTTTTTATGTTGTAATAATGTATATTAGGTAGTTTTCTAATTGATCAATTGTTCCGTTCTGTTGTATAATATAAAATGGTTTTTACAGACGGATAAGAAGAAAGTGATCCTAAAGTAATAATAATTTTTACTTTTTGAGGAACGGAACCCTAAAAAAGGGTACGGTGCCCTACTAATAGTTGCTAAATATGGTCAATATATTTTTGACAAATGAGGAACAGGACAAGAACGGAGGTTATCAATTCGACTGTATTTTTTTTTCTGTTTGTTACCTCAGAACTTATGTATGACTGGGTGAACCGATTTTGATGATTTTTTTTATTTGAAAGCTAGTGCTTTCCGTGTGGTTTATTTTTGACAATGGTATCTATGAGAAAATCACGTAGGTGTCAAATTTACATTAGGTATATGCGCGACAAATGGTCGAATAAGTCAATATTACATATAATAAATTAACATAAAGTAAAACGTACCTTGATTTTGTTAAACAAAAATAATTAAAAAAGGATTTTATAATTTTGAAATCGGTGTCAAGCTTGTGCTAGAATAACCTTACTAGAATATTGAATTTACTAAGCCTGTCTGTCTGTTTTCCTTGGCATCGACTTTAAAATTATAAAACCTTTGTGTCTCGACTCTAGCCTCTGTAATCCTGCTCTGCAGGATAAGACATGAAATTGATTAGACATTGAAACTTATGTCACGACCTATCCAATAATTAACAACTATATAAATCAGCTCCACACTACATCCAGCACGCAGCAGGGTAGGCAGAGGAAATGTTGTGTTAAGACACTGTGTTGCTCACTTTTCGCCGAATTTTGGAGGCATTGCGTGTTAAGTGGTGGAACTCAACACTGCGCATTGCCTCGACACGGAAGCGAAGAAATTAAAATATAAATTAGAGTAAATATTTTATTTCGTCGAGTGGGGATCGAACCCACAACCAGGCCGCGTTACAGTCACTCTCTCTCTCTGTGCCACTGCGCCACGACTGGCCCCGATAACTATATATATATATATATATATATATATATATATATATATATATATATGTGTGTGTGTGTGTGTGTGTGTGTATATATACATACACACACAATTATATTCTTAATTTAACTTTACGCTTTATACCTAGCGGGGTAGTCAGAGAGGTGGTCTCTACATATCTCTTTCGCCTCGTCCACTGTGTCCATCAACCTCCTCATCCTCATGCCTTTTACGTGATTTTCCTCCAGTATCTTTGATACTGTGTTTTCGAGGTCAACTGAGGTCTTCCCTTATCTCTCTTACCACTCACTTTTCCATCATAAATCTTTTTTGCAATTCTTTCATCACTCATTCGTTTGACGTAAACAAACCAGCTTTTTCATTCTCACCGTGACATCCTCGGTATTAAATACCATTCTGTGTATCTCTTTATTGCGAATTTAATCAGCTAAGCTAACTCCGCATATTCTACAAAGTGATCGTTTCTTTTTTTTTCTTCTTTTGTAATACCCTTGTTTCGCTGCCGTATAACAGCGTCAGAACCTTTGTTTTATACGTATTCAGGCTTAGATAAATGTTTTTACACCCTTCTTTCACAGTGATGACCAATGACTGCAACTTGCATGCTGATGATGCAATAAGCACTGCATCATCTGCGTACAGCTGGCAATTCACATTCAAATCACCCACTTTCACTCCCATAGCACTTTGTTGCAAACCCAAAGCAGCATCGGATTGATCGCCTTGTATTCAACCGCTGCACTAACCAATCGAAAGGACAATAACACACCTACACCTACACCTTGACAGCCCCGCTCGCTTTTGGTACGCCGGTCCAAAAAGCGACCCGACTGCCCGGTAAATCGATCATGTCCTTGCTTGGTCTCACTCACACAAAGGACATCCAAATCTCTATCATCCATCACATAGATGTGATAAATAAATCTAATAAATAAATTATTAGAAAAATTAATTCATTTTTTCTTCCATCCCTCCTCTTACATTCCATAGCTATTTGTGGCTTCGTCCTCTACCTTAACTTATATTTAATATAGCTTGTAGCAAAATCAAAGACTAATACTTGTTCTAAACACAACAGAGTAATTAATTACGGTTATCTTTAAGCAATTTTCCAATTCATTTCATATTTAAATCGAACTTACTTTAATTAATAAAGGATTGCGCACCCCTCTAACTCTTGGGGCAAAGAGCGGTCCCTTTTATCGGATGTAATAAAATTCATTACGCTATTTTAATAGAGTACGAGTGAGTGATCCATTCCGGATTTATTATGAAAGAATTCTATTATTTTTATAATTTTAATTTCAAAATAATATATTTCGGTTAGTATTACTTGAATGATCGTGTAGTTTCCTGTGAACGCGAGTTTTACCTCATCTGGAAGATAGGAGATTATATTAAGCAGAAACAAAGTTATTACTTATGTTTAATTTTTTTTAGCTTCATGTTGTATTCTGCATTCTGTCGTTTTTGGAGGCATCGCTTGTTGAGTAGCGGAGCTCAACGTCACGTTCTGCTTTGTTAGCAAAGCGAAGAAATAAAACTGTTAATCAATAATCATTTTTTCTCCCGAATAGAAATCGAACCCACAACCAAACCAATCACTTTTATGCAAAAGTTTCCAACAATTGCATTTTTTTAATGTATTAGAAGAGTTGTGACAGGCTATTAAGATTATCGAATAAATTACATTTAAATATAATCTATACTTATTATATAATTGAGGCCAGTCGTAGCGCAGCGGCACAAAGTGTGACTGTAAAACCGACTGGTTGTGGGTTCGATCCCCACTCGAGGACATGAAATATTTACTTAAATTTATATTTCCATTTCTTCGCTCTGGTGTCGAGGCTAAGCGCGGCGTTGAGTTCTGCCACTCAACACGCAATGCCTCCAGAATTCGGCAGAAAATGGGGAACGGAGTGTCCCGACATTAGGTTCCCTCTGCCTACCCTGCTGTGTGCGGGATACAGCGTGAAGCTGAAGAAGAAGAAGATTATATAATAAAATTATAACGAATCGGTGTACTGTACTTGGAAAATATAGAAGAAAAAATAAGCGCTGTGCAGATTCGATTTAATTTAATATCATTTCTTCGCTTTGGTACCAAGGCAAAACATGCCGTTGAGTTCCGCCACTCAATACGCAATGCTTCGAAGATTGCGCGAAAAGTAGTGAAAACAGTGTCTTAACACTAGATTCCCTTTGCATCCTCTGCTACCTGCAGGATATTAGATATAGCGTAAAGCTATTATAAAAAAAAACTTAAATTACCGTTTACCTATATCTATACATCTTCTTTACATATAAATAAAATTAAAAGATTTGTCTTTAGTATCAACATAACTGTGTTTTTTTAAGTGCATTTAGTTATTAACACGATACCGAACCACAATCAAACAAAATTGACATTTTTGTCTTTCTGTTTATCCGGGTTAACCTCTGGACCACTAAACTGAACTGATTATTATGAGACTAACATTAAAATATATAGGGAGCTATGGAGCAATATAAAGGCTATTTTGATATAATAGAAAAGTTATTTTATATCAATTTAAAATATGTTGATCGAAAAAATTGCTAGTTCCTAAGAGAGTTATTTTAAACAACTGTTTCGTTGTTTTTGCATTGGTTAAATCTTTAGTTTACAATGTTTTGTTGTTTGATATTGTTTGTTAATTATTATTTGTATTATTTAAGAAAAAACTGTAGATTATATGATTTATAATCATATAATCTCGAGTTTCAGTATAGACCGAGATTTCAAGATTTAGGATTCTCCAATGAAAGTTGATACTCTCTTAAGCATCCACAGTACTTGAAATTTCTCAATGATAGATATGTGGAGCAATATATAATCTATGTTTTTACGGAACAATATATAATGTATGTTTTTACGGAACTATTATATGTACCTCCGGGTACATTTTTACGGAATCGGTATTTATGTGGGAAAAATTACGTTTGCAGTGTGCGCGCAGGTTCACCTAGACGGATGTGAAATAATTAAACATTTTTTTATTAAATACAAAAATCAAATCAAATGCCAAAACACTTAAATTATGATTTATTTAATGCATAACCAAACTAATAACATAATTAAACCAATTTTAGGGTTTTGTTCCTCAAAAGGAAAAAAAACGAAACCCTTATAGGATATTTTTTTTTGCTTGTCTGTCCGTCTGTCAAAACAATTTAATTTTTTTTTTTAATATTACTTATTTATTTGAACAAATGTTCATTTCATAATAAATAAGTGTATACGCTCGCAACCTTAGAATTTAATTTAACTTTTTTCGCTGCGTTATCAAAACCAATAAGATATATCCCAATCACAATCCTGAAATTGGCACAGAACCCTCTGAATTTCGCTTGGTCTGTTTTTTTCTAAAAAATACTTAAATAAACATTCGTTTATATCAAGCGGGCGTAGCCGCACGGGGGCCGCTAGTCTAGAATAATAAAACTGAACTTTAGTGAATATTTTTGCGGCTTTGCCCAAGTTTCATTACAACAAAACAAAAGATAAGTGCCGTTTGTAAATGCCAGTCACGTATACAGTATTAATTTTAGGTTTATAGAATAATACGTGTCTGTCATAGATAACGTGTTGGAGAGGTTGGAAAAATTTGCCGCCTTAAATTTTTTTATTAATATTATTTGTCTTCAATATTCTTGTTACATTCTTTTAAGGTACTCAACTCTCTCTACTCTCCTCTCAAGTCACTCATTTACCCTCATCCCACACAGAGCAGAATCTATTATAAGAACATGGGAACTTACTATTAACAGGAAGTGGAAAACAGAACACACACACAATATGCGGAAAAAGGTGTAAAGCACTTATGAATCTAGACCTACTCCTTTTCTTACATTGTCAAGGCTAACATATGAAGGAAGTAAAATAATAATATATGTTTATAAGTATTTGCCAATTATTGGCAGTATTTCATTATTTTAAATGTGATAAAATAGAAAAAAAAACACTTCGCTTTAGACGATATATAGTCTCGCGGGAATATAATAATATAAAGTGAGTGAAAATTAAATAAGTGAACGAAGTGAAAATATTTGCGGATCTAGTTTAATGAGCTCTGGGCCGCCGCTGCTTCGTAGATTAATAAAATTAAAATTCACTATTCGTCCGACGTGATGGCTGTGAGTTCGATTCTTATTGTTCGATGTTGATAATATATTCTTCAACAAATTATTAAATATTATGTTCACCAATAGAATATTTTTAGGCAAAGAAAAGAAAATTTCCTTTGTCACGCCAAAAAATAAGATCGTAATGAGAACAATAAATTATATTGTATACATAAATCATCACACAAACAAGGGTGACAAATTGCGTCCTCGCTCTTTGTAAACCTTAACACGCTTTTGAACATTGCGCAAGCATAAATAGCCGTAAATCACAAAATAGTATTACCGTCGGAACACACCGTGCAAGTGGAAGACATATTTTCTTTTATTTAATTTTTATTTTTCTAAACAATTGAGGCCAGTCGTGGCGCAGCGGCACAAAGTGTGACTGTAAAACCGACTGGTTGTGAGTTCGATTCCCACTCGAGGAAATGAAATATTAACTTAAATTTATATATCCATTTCTTCGCTCTGGTGTCGAGGCAAAGCGCGGCGTTGAGTTTTGCCACTCAACACGCAATGCCTCCAGAATTTGGCAGAAAGTGGGGAACGGAGTGTGTTAAAGTTAACAGTAAGCTCCCTCTGCATACCCTGCTACATGCGGAATACATCGTGAAGCTAAAAAAAACAAATATATTTTGAGATAGAAAATAAAATAAAAACATTATGTTGCATTAAAACTTAAACAAAATAATATTTTTTCGTATGTACGTAGAAATTTTCTCACATTGCGACCACTTGCTGTGCTCTAATGTCGTAATTACAACATTTACTAAATCTAAGCTTAGCGCAGCGAAACGAATTGAAATCAAAGTAAACTTCCCCCTCTCCTTATGTACTTAAACATAACGGGAGCCTGGATCATCTTAGAAACCTACATTCGCTAGAAGCGTGCAAAGCAAGCAAAGTAATATTTTGATAAATTAATATCAAAATATTATTTATTCAATTAGGTCATTACAAGCGCTTTTAAATTAAGTTACTATATTTCATTATAGGCCAGAGAGGCCAATCGTGGCGCAGCGGCACGATTTGTGACTGTAAAACCGACTGGTTGTGGGTTCGATCCCCACTCGAGGAGATGAAATATTTACTTAAATTTATATTTCCATTTCTTCGCTCAGGTGTCGAGGCAAAACACGGCTTTGAGTTCCGCCACTCAACACGCAATGCCTCCAGAACTTAGCGGAAAGTGGAGAACGGAGTGTCTTAACACTAGATTCCCTCTGCCTATCTGGCTTTGTGCTCCCACACAACAGCGTGAAGCTGATTTTTTTTTTTGATTTACTATATTTCAATAGTATCAGTCTTACAGGAAACCATCGGCTCGGAAAGCTGTCTACTTGTAAATAGCATTATGAATAGATATAAAGTGGTGGTTGCTTAATATGGGTGATGTCGCATGGTTTGAGGTGATTATGTGTTCAAATTGTAGAAATAATAAAATATAATATAGAGTGGGTTCCGCCATCCAATAATTAGGAATGGTTTAAAAAAAATTAAGAACTCGGCGGAAACTATGAAACGGAGTGTCTTAACACTAGGTTCCTTCTGCCTACTCTGCCGTGTGCGGGATAAAGCGTGAAGTTGTTTTGAGACTGACGAAAAAAAAATTAAGACTTAGGTACTTGTTTCGACTCGATGATTTTTCCTCACTAGCAGGTATGGGCATAAAATTTATTTTTTCGAATATTACTATACAACTCTTTGATATTCTTAATTCAATTTAATATATAAATTAGCATTATTATTCTTTCTTTTCTGTCTTTTCGTAAAAACCACATTAAAAGCATTCATTGGTGAAAAATAAAGCTTTGTTAAAATATAGATGGTCGAGATAGATGCTCTTGACAGATGGACGGATGGACAACAAAGTAATTCTATAAGGGTTTCATTTATTTTCTTTTGAGGTACGGAACCCTGAAACGACATCAAAACTTTCTAAAATATTTTATTTCTTATGTACTGAAAGAAAATTTCAACTAATAAGCTATGTATATATCAAAGCTCTCATAGCGCAACTTGAGATTCCATAGGGATCAGCAGATTTGTAAACTTCAGTTAAAGCTGCAAAGGCAAATATTTTGACGAGGTTAACTTATGAATTAAATAGTATTTTCAGTTAAACTTTGTTTTAGTTTAGTTTAGTTATATAAATCAGCTTCACGTTGTATCCTGCACACAGCAAGGTAGGCAGAGGGAACCTAATGTTCAGACACTCCGTTCCTCAATTTCTGCTGAATTCCGAAACTCAACGCCATGCTTTGCCTCGTCACCAGAAAATAAAAATATAAATTTTAATAAATATTTCATTTTCTCGAACCCAAAATCAGTCGAGTATACATTCACATTTTGTGGCCCTCCACCGCGACTGGCCTCTTAGTTATGTTTCCTTAATATTACTCTTATAAAGTAGGCAGTGAGAACCCAGTGCTTAAATATTCCATTCTACATCCACATTCCACCCATTTTCGGCGTGTTGAGAAGAACTTAATGCAAATAAACCACCACACAACAATAATCCTTAAACCTCCGATAAACATATAAATATCCGAATGCATATTTATTAAAAACAATATTTAAAACACACAAATACTAAAATAATATTTAATTTTGCTTGGCGAAATATTCGTAGGTACTTGAATGGTATGATAGTGTATTAAAATAAGAGTGTTTCATACGTGACCTATTTTATGAGATAAAGTAAGTATCCGTTCAAAAATTAAATATATTATTATACTTTGATAATAATTTAGATTTCAATGCAAGGCAACTAAAAATATGCTATATAGCTATTTCTTTTCGTGCTGTCTTTGTAAATGTAAAATCTCTAGACATGACGAAAAATTGCGTTAGTTGGTAAAAATCCCACCCTAAATACATATATGTATATTTTATATTATTTATTTTTCTGCCCTTATTAGACAGTATTTATGTTAGGCATTCCTAACATAAATACTGCTGTTTATGTTAGGCAATCCTAACATAAATACTGACTAATCAAGGTAGAAAATGGTAGCAGAAATAAAGGCTGTTTTTATTTATTTATCTATTATGTTAGGAATAGCAGTGAAGAATTTAGTTTAGATATCAGTAATGATGACTAATGATGAAGATTGGGCCTTATCTCCATTTTCAACTTTGAAACCGAACCGAGCCATTGTAAAATGAAGTAATTTAGTATATTTTTATTTATTTTTTTAACTTTCTTTTACGGCTCTGACTCCAAAGCTAGAACTTGCTTTAAGCTAATACATCACACACCCCGACATCTTCACGAAGACATATGAAATAAAATAATTATCTCATATATATGTAAATTTATAATCCGAGATTAATCGTCTAAGATACATTTAAGGCGATATTTTATCATTTACTTGATTTAATGTGGCCGTATTTAAATTGTGTGAAAATTATGTTACGCCGGTCTTTTGTCCCGTTCCTAAGGAGGCAGTTGCGTGAGACAATGGGCCCAGTTTGCCTTATCGGAATTCTATCAGGGTATTCATCTAACAAATTTTCTACTTAATTTATTGCTAGATATATTATACACGCGGACTTATCTTGCCTTATTGTTCTGAAATTCTTAGTTAAAGTTGAATTTATGTGGTTTAAAATGCGTTGAAGCCGTAGTAGCATTGGGTGGCATAGTTAAGTGAGTCCTGCCACTAACACGTAATGCCTCGAAAACTTGGTAGGCAAGGGAACTGAGTATGTGTGACGTAACACTAGGTTCCATCTGCCTACCCTGCTACACACGGGATACTGTGTATAGCTGATTTCTTTAATAATTTTTAAAATATTTAAAGATTTTGGATTACTCACAATCAGAACGAAAAGTGGTTCTAAAATTTAGACACATCACGAGCCAAAGCGTTATTTATTAAATGATATTTATAAAAAAGAGGCCAGTCGTGGCGCAGAGGCACAAAGTCGACTCGACTGGTTGTGGGTTCGATCCCCACTCAAGGAGATGAAATATTTACTTACATTTATAGTTTCATTTCTTCGCTCTGGTGTCAACACAAAGCGCGGCGTTGAGTTCCGCCACTCGCAATGCCTCCAGAATTTGGCGGAAAAAGGGGAACGTGTGCGGGATACAGCTTGAAACTGATTTAATATTTATAAAGGTGTTCAGGGAATCAGTTACAATACTTTTCCATTTTTTTAATTAACATCTAGTTATTAATTATTTGTAGTAACCTATATCCTATAAACACAAAGAAAACTCTTCTGTTATGTATGTGATTGACAATCAAAGTGTAGAACGATGAACTGGATTTAGCCTATCTTAGTAAGTTGGTAGGCTGGGAGAAAAAAAAATCAATTTCAAAATTTGTACTGGATTTTATGACGATAGGTTCTCTCTACCTTCCCGGTTATGCGGACTAAATCAAAACAAAAAAACTTTTTTATTGTTTAATTTTTTTGGATCCCGGACGTAGCGGGGGTGGCAGGGGGAACCTGGGAACATAGTTTTAAGACATTTTCGCTCCCGATTTTCCGCCAACTTTTTGTGTCATTTTGTGTTGAGTGACGGTTACCAGGACGTGTAAATGAAAATATTAAATAATTCATCTCTCTGAGTGGGAATCGAATCCACAAACGTTGCACGTTTGTGGCTTGGCTCCACGGTGACCTTGTTTTGTTTCTATTATTTTATTCTTAAATTGTGTATAGTAAGATAATCCAATCTATAAAAGTGTCACTCATAATAATAATTGAGTGTTGATAAGGGGCTGACGTTCTTTTGAATATAACTATATTTATTTATTCTTTTTTTAGACTTTTAGCGTGTAGTATTATTTTTATGTAAATGGTTTATGTATTTAATTTTAAAATTAGCAAACTTTTAAATTATTCATATCTGTTAAAATTAACTCGCTATTTTTTTATAAAAAGTTATTATTCAAGACACTAAAAATATATTGAAAAATATTTCACATATCAAACTTCAATTTAGTTTAGTTGCAAATTTCTTTTACTTTCGTATGTAGCTTAAAAAATACAAAACAAAATTGGCAATTTACAGTTTCAAGCAAGATAAACTTAAAGAGATTTATTCGTACATCGACAATATAAATTGAAAGTTTACAAGAAACATTAACCAGGCATCTTAAACAATCTGCAATAAAAATAAAACACAAGTATCAGCGACGAGTCTCTATGTGTAGTTAATCAAACTGTTACACGAAGTGAAAAAGAAAATAAGCTACAAATGAAGTACTGGTTTTTATTCCACAAGATTACTTACGTTTTATTTATTGTAGTCACTAAGAAATGTAATAAGTTGTGTTATTTTATTATTATTATCAGCTTCACGCTGTATCCTGCATATAGCAAGGTAGGCAGAGAGAAGTTAATGTTAAAACACTCTGTTCCTCACTTTCTGCCGAATTTTTTGAGGCAATATGTGTTGAGTGGTCTGTGGAATAAGTGGACCTCAACGCCCGGCTTTTACCTTCATGACAGAGCAAAAAAAAATGTACATATTAATAAATAATATTTGATTCCCAAAAGTGGGGATCGAACTCACTACAATTATAATCTTTGTGCACTTGCGCTACGATTTGCCATTTGCGTTTGGCCTCATTTGTGGCCTCAATTTTGATTATTCTTATAATGTTAAACATTCTATGTTAACATATTAGTATATTCATTTTTAATTATTAATAATAATTCGATTAAGAATGATAGACTTTTTCTGTCGTATAATATATTTTATATTTTTTTTTAGCTTCACACTGTATTCCGTACATAAAAGGGTGAGAAGAGGGAACCTGGGAACTTAGTGTTAAGAATTCACACTTCACACTTTCAATTCACACTTTTCCGCTCCCCATTTTCCGCCAAATTAGGATTATATTTTTTTTTATGGAAAAGGACAAGGCAAACGAGCGTTCGGGTCACCTGATGGTAAGTGATTACCGCCGCCCACGACCCCGTGCAACACCAGAGGAGCTACAGGTGCGTTGCCGGCCTTTAAGGTGGAGACATACGCGCTTTTTGAAGGTACCCATGTCATATCGACCTGGAAACACTGCCGCGGGTAGGTCATTCCACAGTTCCGTGGCGAGTGGAAGGAAATTCCTACGAAACCGTACAGTAGTGGATTGCCACGTGTCCAGGTGGTGTGGATAATATTTAGCCTATGATGCATTGTGCGGTTAGAAAATTCGGCGGCAGGTAACAGGTCAAACAGCTCTTCAGAATACTCCCCATGATAAATGCGATAGAGAACGCACAGCGAGGAAACGTCTCTATGCAAAGCCAAAGTATCAAGCCTTTCACAGATCATTGGGTCCCCAATAATTCGAATGGCTCTACGTTGTATGCGATCAAATGGTTCAAGCTGATACTGAGGTGCACCAGCCCAGAGATGAGAATAGTACTCCATATGAGGCCGAACCTGTGCCCTATATAGGGCCAAACGGTGTTTTGGCGTGAAGTACCGTCTCGCTCTGTTGATGACCCCTAGTTTCTTCTGGGTTGGGCTTCGGAGCCTGGCATTACCTGATGCGAAACGCAGTGCACTACTTAACGCCGGTTTTAAGTGCCGGGGGAGGTAATTTCAAATTACTGTACTGTAAAAGATTTCGCTTAATTGAAATGAATATATTATATTATAACATTTAATCATATTAAAATATTGTGTATCGGCTAGAGTTGTACCAATCGGCAGTTAGTTAAAATATTTAAAAAAACATATTAAACATAATAGTTAATCTTTATTGAACACGGCGGCCCACTCGCGGCTTCGCCCGCATACTTCTTATAATTCTTTTATTATGTTGCATTTGCCATAAGATAATCAATATAAATTATATTGATTATATACTTATTAATATAATTATGGTAATGTATTATTTTTAGAAAGTGCAAGCATTACAATAAATAGAGCGTTTCGAAAATTATACTCGTACGTTCAAAGTTTTATCACAAAATGCCTTACTGTGATTTATATATAAGAGATATATGTATATATATGGTATTTAAAGGAACAAAGAAATGAACGAACGAGCAAATAAACAATCTCTTCCGCTTTATTTCTATATTAGCGGCCCGCCCGCGGCTTTGCCCGCTACATGATTATTGATCTAATAAACGGAAAATGACTTCTAATATGATTGTTATTACTTTAATCTGTAATATTCTAATATGATTTTTTACTACATTATCTTAATTTCTATAAGGACTTTTGATTGTTTTGAATTAAAAATTACGACCCATGTTGATATTTGATATTTATAAAAATATATTATACATAATGCTAATTATTTCTTATACGTATATATTTTTGTAACATTACGTTCTTTTTACCTATGTAATGTATTATACGTATCTCATGATAATTTTACACTTTACTATTTTTTTAACAGAATTTTAATTTTAAAACTCTGTTAAATGTGCTGAAGTCAGTGAATAATTTAATTTACTCTTTCAGCAGTGGCGTAGCTGGCGGGGTGCGAGCGGTGCAGTCGCACCGGGCATCAAAAGGAAAGGGGCATCAAAGTCTACGATCAATTCTTCAAATTTTTTTTCAATCAAGAAATGTACAAGAAAAACGAGAGAATGAAAATGAAAAATATAATCTCGCTATCATGTCAATCGAACATGAACTAGTCGACACTATAGATTTCGAAAATGAGATTAATGACTTTGCTAGTCAAAAAGCGCGTAATATCCGTTTTTAAATTTTTGCAATAATTTTTACCGAAATCTAATGTTATAACTTATATATAAGTAATTATTATAGTTTTGAAGCAATAAAAAATTATATATCTATTTTACTCCTTCTTCCTGGCATTAATCCCGGCTTTTACCAGGGTCTGCCTTCCTGCTCAACCTACTCCACTTTGCACGGTCTTTAGCGTCCTTGGTGGTTAGACCATTGGCTCTCATGTCCTGCATCACGACATCCAACCAGCGCTTCCTTGGGCGTCCGAGAGGT
>JAAIXJ010000474.1:173482-207649 GCA_013403705.1 Heliconius hermathena | reverse complement strand
GTGGGTTCGATCCCCACTCGAGGAGATGAAATATTTACTTAAATTTATATTTCCATTTCTTCGCTCTGGTGTCGAGGTTAAGCGCGGCGTTGAGCTCTGCCCCTCAACACGCAATGCCTCCAGAATTCGGCAGAAAGTGGGGAACGGAGTGTCTTAACATTAGGATCCCTCTGCCTACCCTGCTGTGTGCGGGATACAGCGTGAAGCTAATTTAATTTATTTATTTAAGTTAATTCTACCTACATTTTAAGCAAGTACAGTTACATTGAACATACTTAATTAATGTGTTATGAAAATTTCTTGTTAATATAAAAGTATTATACTACATATTTTTTGTATAACGCTGCATCCTGCAAATAGTAGGGGAACCTGGGAACCTAGTGTTTGTTACAAGAGCGAGGAAATGAAAATATTAAATGTTTCATTTCCTTAAGTGAGAATCGGACCCACAACTACACAACACAACTAGTTGCAGTTACGTAGCACGCTTTTGCTTGGCACAAAGCCACGACTGGCCTCTATATATTTTTGTTATAAATATCGTGCTTTTTAATGAATTGTTGTCTTCTTATTTTTTCTTATTCGTATCAATCTTGCTAGTACTATTTCCCAAAAAATGAACTTGATGTTATTAAGAGGTGCAATATAGCTCGACGTACAATATCTGGCTATCTCTTTCAGCTTAAAATTATCCTTGTGCACTCGGTTATAATTTTGAGCATTACCGACTTTACTTGATCAATCCACCGCATTGACGACCTTCTGCATGGTTTGGTTTGGTCACCTTTTCCCTTATCTCCCATAACAAATAAATTTCTAAGAACTTTTAGAAATCAATTAATCGTCTCATTGTCCAAATCAAGAATAGATCTTAAACTTGATTTTGGAATATTACATAAAATGTTACAATTTTTGCTTTTGCATTTTCCATTAATTCTGAAAAAGGCACATATTTAGTAAATAAACTAGCGGCCCGCGTGTAAATAAGTAATTAAAAAAGAAGTGGACGTTGCCCACTCAAATTGCCTACTTTTAGTTAGAAAAAATTGGTTGGTTATTTTAAAATATTTTTTTTTATTTTGCTCGCTCATAGTTAATAGAAAATACTAGTGACTTTCGCGTTTTCCGCTTAAACTCCTGTCCCACGGGAATTCATACATAAAACGTAGCCTGCATGTAGCTCCTCTACAGGTCAGTAAAGATCCATAAACATAAACATCAGTTCATTTGTTCTGGAAATCAATCTAGATGGCACTGACGAACAAAAAATCTGAAATTGTTTCTTTCTCTTTTAGTACCGTGCAAATAACTATAACCACTTACGACTTACACTTACTTAAAGACATAATAACTGATAATGAAGAATATAGAGGAATGAAAATGAGAATAATGAGGAATTAGTCTTGTAATCGAATCGCTAAAAATTAAGTCAACATTTTAAATACGTTTCTACATGCTGTTCTTTGAAATAAAAATTGTTTTAGTATTTCATTCAGTTTAGTACAAATAAATGTTTTTGTTTTACAATTGAGTTCGTTTATATGAAAACATACAAAGTATTGTGTATTTTCATACATTTTTTCGTTTATCCAAAATGACTAAAACGTGTAAATTTTTATCATTTTGTACTAAAATTTTCATCGGAAATAAGAGATCTGTGCGGTTCAATGAACATAAACGTATTATGGAAACACACGGCCCATTTCTTTTACCAATTCTATCTGACCCCACTAATGTCCAAGTTTGGTTTTAATATAATATATCTTTTATTCATTGCAGTTTTATGTGAAATGAACATAATCTTTGAATTTGAATTTAGAAACCTAGTAAGTTAAGACATTTTGTCTCACATTTTCCATCGAATTTGGAGGCATTGTCCATTGAGTCGCGGGACTTATCCGACACCAGAGGGAAGAAAAGTAAGTATTAAATGTTTCATTTCCTCATTTAGGAATCTAACCACAACTTGTCGAGTTCACAGTTACACGCATGTGTATCTGTAACACTCCTCTGTGCTACGACTGACCATAAAATAATCCTTAATTCTTTATAACCATCTAGTCTACTCATGAATATTGTTACGTTGAAATTTTAAAATAAGTATTATAGATTTTAATAATATTACAAAAAATAAAACAACATGTAGTCTTTTTATATGTCCCTTCATTTTTATTTGTTTATACCGAAATGATTGTATGAGAATACATAATAAATATTCATATAAGGATAACAGATTTGAAATTAATATTTTTTTTTAAGATCCCGTTCCTCGAAAAATAAAAAATGAACCCTTCGAGGATCATATTGTTGTCGTCTGTCCATCTATCCGTCTGTCTGTCGAGATCACGTGATGTTACTAAAAAAAAAAATTAAATGAATATTAAATTTTCCATCAGAACTGCCAGTTTCACGCCAGCGTTGTCAGAATACCAACAAGCCACTCACAGTAGAGAGACAGCCGGCACTTCTACCATTTGTGAAGGGGTTACAGACAGGATTGGCAACATCTTAAGAAGAGCTTAAATAAAAACCATATTCAAGCCTAACAAGAAAGTGAGACAATTCTTGAGACCAGTGAAATGTAACATTCCTTTACAGTGTGCAGATGTATAAAGACACACAGAGATTGCGACTGTGGCTTATCATACATCGCTAAAACAAAGAGAAGCATCGGTGTTAGGGTGAAGGAAGATATCTCTGATATTAAGAATAGGCATGTATCAAAGTCAGCTGTGTGTGAGCACACTGTGGACAAACCTAGCCATTAAATAAGGTTTGATAAATCCCTAATCCTCGCTAAGGAAAACAGATACATTCCTAGAATGATCCCCGAGGCTATTGAAATACAAAAACATCCTAATTTCAATAGAGAGGACGGCTGGAAGCTTTCTAACACCTGGGGCCCACTCATAAAATCTTTGAAGTCTCAAACCCACCATACCAGAGGGCAAGATACAATTAGCTCATTCTGCAAGAATCCAGGGCGGTACGCGAGGAAATTAAGAAATTGTTGGCGGTAGTTTGATATAATAATTATGTCAACTGAAAGACGAATGCCACCTCAGTCTACCCGTGACCACGGACTACTGCAAAGTTTTCGAAACGTCGGGTTTCCAAAAATGTATAATACCAAAGATACGGGATTAATCCTGTTAAAATAGTTTCGTCGAAAACCTCAAAATGACATCACTTCCCTCTCCACCACATGCGATGCGTCACTATTCTCGTTTATTGTAATAAATTCTTTGTTTTTTTTTAGCCATCCAGTGGTATAATTTTATTTTGAATGTAAAGGATAATTTAATGTAAAGGAAAGTATGGTAGCAAATTTATAGACGTATCCACGTCAAAATATATGACGTTTTTTCCGTGAAATTAACATTAACTTTTTAAGATAGAAAAATCGACAAATAAAGAAGAGATTTTTTCCACGGATTGGCTAATAACCTCATTGTTTCCCTTTTTGTATACATCATAAGTGTGATATTTTTAGGGCTTATTTTACAATATGCATAAAAAGATAATAAAAGTTTGTGGCAAATCAATATGGCTATAAAATATAAGAACACCATTTTTTTATACATACATATATAGGTATAAGCAACGTAAAATTTTCTTCCAGGCGATACACATACATAAATAAATCAGCTTCACGCTGTATCCCGCACGCAGCAGGGTAGGGAGAGGGAACCTAGTGTTAAGACACTCCGTTCCCCACTTTCTGCTGAATTCTGAAGGCAATGCGTTGCCGTGTTGAGTGGCAGAACTCAACGCCGCGCTTAGCCTCGACACCAGAGCGAAGAAACGGAAATATAAATTTAAGTAAATATTTCATCTCCTCGAGTGGTGATCGAACCCACAACCAGTCGGTTTTACAGTCACACTTCGTGCCATTGCGCCACGACTGGCCTTAACATAAATACATACATTTCAAGATTATTAAAAAGTGAAGAGAAAAGATATAAAACTTTAATTTAATTCCACTTTATGAAAAATCTGACTTTTGTAACACTACGTGTTAACGAAAGTTTTAAGACATCTTAGCAAATTAAATTAATTGAAGAGGCTTCAAAGTTTGTGTAACTTCTCTCTCTTAGTCTTGTTTTCCGTCGTATCATATTTCATGGAAGAGTGAAGTTGTTTTATCCTTTAAGATCTACCAGCAACTTAATAATAATATAATAGTAATAATAATATTTATTAAATTAAAATTTTCGTACATAATAATAACTTAAATCGGTAATAACTGCATTAGTATTAAATTGTGTTGCAGCTATTAACTCCCACCTCGCAATCGTCCTTTAATATAATATATAACTAATTTTACAAACAAATAAAATAATAACATAATATTTAACAAGAACCAATCATGAAATAGAAAAACAAAATTCAATAATTAAAAATATATACATCAATTACTCAAAAGATAATAAAAACAATTTTAAAAATAATAATATTAGAATAAATGACACAGATTAAAAAAGTAATATAAAAAAAAACAATACATTTAACTTTGATGATGACGTTGATGATATGTGTATGTGCTCAGTACATGAGCGTGTGGATGTATGATTGTGAATGTGAGTGTATATGTTTCGCTATATTTGGTATGCATGATTACATGTTATAGGTCCATGTAATATCAAGGCTATGGTGATATATTTAATGCTTATTAAAAAATATATATTTAGATATTTTATATACTATGCGCCCCAATAAGCACAGTGGATACTATTTTAAATTGTAGTGAGAGTGGAGTGGAGTGGAGTGAAAATGGCTAAGCCAAAGCTAAAGCTGAAGATTCGTTTGTTAAAGCATTTTGCACTACCCACAATATGTTGATAAATAAACTAGTTTAATTTACAAATATAATAGTAAATTCTTATCTCTATCACAACATAGTATAATACAATCACGCCTATTTTTTTTAATTATTAGCTTCACGCTGTATCCCGCACACAGCAGGGTAGGCAGATTGAACCTAGTGTTGAGACACTCCGTTCTCTACCAAATTCTGGAGGCATTGCGTGTTGAGTGGCAGAACTCAACGCCGCGCTTAACCTCGACACCAGAGGGAACAAACGGAAATATAAATTTAAGTAAATATTTCATCTCCTCCAGTGGGGAACGAACCCACAACCAATCGGTTTTACAGTCACACCTCGTGCCGCTGCGCCACGACTGGCCTCCAAGGCTGGTATTTTTTAAAAATTATCTATATAATATTATAATATATATTAATTATATTTTTTAAAGTACAACAAAAAAATCCATAAAAATCTGGTTCTCCGATTCTGAAATCCAATTGATTAAACTTTCGAAAGTTTGAATTGGGTGTCAACATTATAGGTACACGACGATATCGAAAATAGAACGCTGAAAAGTCTATGACGCAGCAAAAGTTTTGGACAAATTCAACTAGTTTTGGAAGCGATCTGAACAACTTTTAACATAAATCGTTAATAAAGTGTCGAATTTTACTACTAATGAAACGTGTAAATTATGAAATTTTACTTTATAATGGATATTGAGTTCAGTGATAATAAATTCAATAATTTTATATTATATAATGTACATTTCTTTTGTACATGTTGTTGAAATGTTAAATGATATGCTAGGATTAAAAAAAAATATGAAAAATATATAATATACACCAGTTAATAAAATAATGTTACCAGATATTAAGAATTGAATATACTGTAGCTTATAGGCAAGTTTTGTACGCATACAGTTTCAGCTATAGAGCTACCATGGCTTGGAGCAGCCATATTATGGGACGAACAATAAAAACACTGAATTATCTGATATACATGTATTATAAGTACTTAGTTTAAATTACATTATTAGATGTTCATCATAGTAAATCCAGTGAGTACTTAACAAAACACATAACCCACAAAGGTGTGAGCCCAGAAACAATGCAGCTCTGTGGCGGGTAGGTCATCGTCCAACAACTATGAATTTTTAGATTCTTGAAAAAGTGGACGCAAAGTAGCCTTCTCATAGTACTCCATTTCATTGTAACTCCACATCGTGTCAGTCCTAGTTTAAATTTTTATATTGTCTTCACAGTTCTTAAGTGTCAATCAGTTGGTTATAAGAGATGGATCCAGGCTGATGCACTAAGCTCAAATTATTTCACTCACTATATTTGTAGTTATGCAGGATTAATACGTAAAGGCCCCCTCTACGTATTAAGCTTGTATGACTACAAATTATCCATACATACTTCGTCACACGTTCAAGACGTTCACGTTTTTCAATTCTAGTTTCTAGGTAGTAATTGCTGCCTTAAGATTAACACGACCTCATACATTTTTTTTTTTTAATATTTTTTCGTAAAAGCCATCTACCCTGCACTACCCGTATATATCCTTCTCAATACGGTTCACAGTTGGGCAATTATATGGATCTATAAAAGTTGCTCCATGAAAAGTTAAATTCTGCAAAATTTCTAATTGTTAAAAAATATATAAATATATAAAAATTTATGTTCTTAAAATATGGAAGCTTTTTAAAAAAAAATAAATAAAAATAAAATAAAAATGGGGCCTACAAGTAGCACTGGAATCTCTGTGAATCTGACTACTATTTGCGACTTTTTTCTCCAAAATGGGACGAAAAGTATATACTTGGGAAAAAGTCTCGAAAGAAAAATGGAAGATATGAAAACTTGTTAAACAGAAACTCTTAAGAAACATCGATGAGATTTATATCAATCTTACTTCGCTAGTAAATACGGAGTTAGAAGTTTCGAGCAATCGATCTAATAATTGCTATTTGTACAATGTATAGCTTTCCTGACTTTGAAATTATGGTTTTCAGCTTCAACATTTTGTGATGGATTCCATTTTATCCGTGTTCTTTTACATGGTTTCTCAATATTTATTGATGCAATAAATCAAAAACTTTTTAAGATCCCGGTGTACTTGGTTTTTTTTTTAATATATTTTATTTTTAAAAATATACTTGAGAGGCCAGTCATGGCGTAGTACAAGTGTGTGAATGTAAACGCAATAAGTTTGTTGGTTTGATTCCCACTGGAGAAAATAAAATACCAACATCCAGATGCCTCCAGAATTTGGCAGCTAGTGGGAAGCAGAGTGTAAGACACTCCTACGCTCTCTCTGCTTACCCTGCTACATGATGTTATTCTCGATATAGCGTCAAGTTGAAAAAATATATATTTCTCTTCGGGTCCAAGTCCATATTACCTATGTATGTAAATAGACATAATACCTGTCTAACTTAAGTACTAACTTAAGTCTAAAAGGAGTAATTTATCACAAATTTTTACTTTTAACACTACTCTGCAAGTTGGTAAAATAAAAAAAAGTAAATGAAACAAATAATAACATTAAAAAATCATCAAAAAATTGCAATTGCAAACTGGCACATTTCTTTCTCCTGTTCTGATAATATCGAGAACGTTAAGCTCCATACAGTGGGCAATAGAATGTAAGCATTAAACTTCATATTATACATTACACGATACAGCACAATGCAAACACGAACCCCAATAACAGTTTGCAGTAATGCAATCGAGGTACGGCAGCCCATTAAAGTAATAAAGGCTAGCAAACTTATGTAAACTTTAACCATTACACGCGATGGTACCTTGGCATTTCTATAGACAAATCAATAATTTTATACTTTTATAGATATTAAAGACGTATTCCTAGTTTCTACAGCAATTTGGCGAGCATCCCTAAAATTTATTACAGCAACAAACTTTCTGCGTTGCATTGATTTAGAAGGATTGTTATATCATGACGAGGCCAGTCGTGGCGCAGGGGTACAACTATGTGACTGTAAGTGTAAGTAGTGGCAGGCGGTAGTAAGTTCGATTCCCAGTCGAGGAAATGAAATATTTATTTAAATATATATTTTCATTCCTTCGATCTAGAGTAGAGGCATATGGTGCGGTGTTGAGTTCCGCAATGCTTACACAATGCTCACACAATGCCTCGGATACCTTTTAAAATATTATTTAATGAATAAAGCTTTGACTTGAGATACGTCTAATGGTTATAACCTTTTATCGTAGTAAACATGAATAATCCAAAATCTTTTAGACATTGAGAGAACAAAACTCATTGTTTAACTTTCTTAACAGTTTTAATTGGATTTATCGTTGTAAACGTGAATAATCCAACCACCAGGTATCCAGATAGTGTGGATGTTACTTGAGTTTGTGACGTACTGTGCGGTTAGAAAATTCGGCGGCAGGTCAAACAGTTCTCCAGATGGGGAGTGTTCTTCATGATTAATGTAATAGAGAACGTACAGCGAGGAGACATCTCTACGCAAAGCCAATGTGTCAAGCCCTGCACAGATGACAGGGTCCCCAATGATGTACCAATCATCAAATCAATCAAAAAAATCAAACGGCTCTATCTTGAATGCGATCAAACGGGTCAAGGTGATACTAGGGCCAGCTCAGAAATAAGAACAGTACTCCATATAAGGCCAAGCTTGAGCCCTATACGCGGCCAATCGGTGTTTTGGCGTGAAGTACTGGCTCGCTCTGTTTATGACCCCCAGTTTCTTTGAGGCCAACTTGGCCTTGCTTTCTAGATGATCGCAATACTGGCAGTCACTCGAAACGCTAAGGTCCAATGTACTGATACTGGGTGCGGCTGTACGGGTAGTATTTTGGATGACTGGCGATACAACAAATGGATTTTTTTTTGTGATTAACGCGCAAATTTGTGACTTCTTAGAATTTCTTTCGGAGATAAGCGTGATCATATACACAGACAGATAGACGACGGATTTCTTTTTCTTGTCACGATGTTCATCCATACCTGTATTTCGTGTGACGCAGTTACACACAGATACCAATAACGTAAACATATACTACTACAAAAATGCTACTAAAGGTTAAACAACTTTGAATAAACCGCCAATACCTACGACCCGATTTCGGAATAATAGATATAGGTAAATATTACTGTTTAAAATTTTTTTAAAGATATTTTTTCAGCTTTACGCTATATGTAATATCTCGTATATAGGTAAGGATGCAGAGGGAATTTAGTGTTAAGATACTTCTTTCCCCACTTTGTGCCCAATTTTCAAGGCATTGTGTATTAAGTGGCGGAACTTAACGCCACGCTTTTTGATTTTTTTCGCTTATTACCAAAGCGAAGAAATGAAAATATTAAATCAAATCAAATCAGCTTCGCGCTATCTTATATATCTCGTTTTCGCGCTATATATCTCGCACACTGTAGGATAGGTAGAGGGAACAAAGTATTAAGACAAACAGATGAACGGACGGACGAACGGCCGAACAGATGAACAGAGAAAAATTTATAATATTATTGATTTGAGTTCTACTACATTAATAAAGGTATTAGTAAAGACATAAGAAAAAATGTTACACATTTTTTCTTATTTGTCTTCCTTGTACAAGTAACTGATCCCTTTCTATTTTATTATAAGTATAGATATCGTTAAATTGATTTCTTTTCAAACATTCAATTAAATATTCTTATGGGAATTACGAAAATGCAACCTCAGGTTTCAATAACTTTCACATTAGAAATCTTAAGTGCGTTGCAAACATACATTGTAGGTATATTAAAATACGAACATAATTCAGTGTATTAAGTAAATAATTTGGTAGTTTAAGCGGGCAAAGCCGCGAGTGGGTCGAAATTTATCAAACAAACAGAAAAAAGCTGATAATCTTTAAACAGCAGAACATATTATTTGAATTCTTTGAATCATGGCTAAGAACACTCTTGATTAAGATATAAAAGAAACTAAACCAAAATTTAATTAAATCTAAACCAGAACAAAGCCACAGACAGACATACACACATACACAGCAACGTAAACTTTGTTGTTATCAGTTAAACTAAAAATTATATATTATATTCTTTCTAATTAGATGTCAATTTCATTTCTAATTATATCGATATCAAAGAAAACGAAGACACTGGTAGCGTATAATTAAGATCGCTTGAAGGATAAAATTAATTTATTACATCTCGGACCAGAGAAGAAAAAAAGCTCACGTTGCAAGATTTTTATAGATCAATAAGATATCTATCAATTAGTTAGTAAGGCAATTTTTGACGTCATTTTTTTCTGTTATGTTGTAGACTTAATCTCTATATATAATAAGACAGTAAAAATATCTTGTCTGTACATTTAGTAATTTTGACTGAAATGGATAGAGGGACACTTAAAAAGAATAATAGAAAGCAAAAATATATATTTTTTAATTTCTTGTCTGTCTGTCTGTCGATATGTATGGTCACATTTTTCTCCGAAAGTACTAAACCGATTTACTTAAAAGTTTCACCAATAGCTTTGTTTTAACTCAACTTAACAATTAAAGCTTGTTTCATCAAAATCGGTTCATTAAAAAAAATAATCGTCATTTGAATGAACTCAAGGCATTAGTTTGCCTGCGAATGTTATATAGCAATCGCACTGGTAAGATTCTTGGCCAAAGAATGACATTCGAAACGTCTTGGTTATATGACTGTTTATAAAAATATATATTTTTGAAGCACTATCATACAATATTTTATAGAATAAAGTAAACAAAATTGAATTATTAGTGGAGATTACCTTCATTAATCATAACAATTAAGTTTAAGTCGTAATTAATTCAACAGAGATAAAGAACGATTTGATCTTCAAAGAAACATCAAGTAAATACATAGATTTTTTGTTTCATTCATTCGTTTGAAATAAACCTATATAAAAATGCCTAAAAATGTCCTTTCTACGTCTACTCTGTAATGACTACATATTTACCAATTGTACATTTAGCTAATAATATATGTAACTAATTTGAAAACTGTACAGGAGTTAATATGCAAACAGTACAGTTATTTTAAAAAGAATATTATGAATCTGTACCCACATCAATAATTTAACATTTAAGGCTGTTTCTGAAAGAGTAAATTAAATTATTCACTGACATTAGCACATTTAACAGAGTTTTAAAACTATGATGAGACTTACATAACATAAAAAGAACGTAATGTTACAAAAATATGTACGTATAATAAATAATTAGCTTTATGTATATTTTATAAATATATAGTGATTAGTCAATTCTAAGAAATCTAATTATATAAGCTTAAATAACATCCACACTACCTGGATATGTGGCACTCCACTATTGTGCGGTTTCGTAAAAAAATATATGTATCTTACTCTTGAATCGCTGAAGTTGTGAGATATGCTTTTTTCTTTTGCATATAATATTATTAATTTGTCTCTAGTACCTACAGCTGATTAAGAATTTTAGCATTGTTATACGCAGACGTTCCAAAATAACAAGATTAACATATTACACATAACATAAATAAAAATGAGGCCAGTCAGTTGTGGGTTCGATCCCCACTCGAGGAGATGAAATATTTACTTAAATTTATATTTCCATTTCTTCGCTCTGGTGTCGAGGTTAAGCGCGGCGTTGAGTTCTGCCACTCAACACGCAATGCCTCCAGAATTCGGCAGAAAGTGGGGAACGGAGTGTCTTAACACTAGGTTCCCTCTGCCTACCCTGCTGTGTGCGGGATACAGCGTGAAGCTGATTTATTTATTTACATAACATAAAAAATCTTTAAAATTTGGTTGGAAGTTTTAGAAATAAGCCCGTAGGCTCTAATATTATACTATATTATAAAAAGTATAATATTAGTATTATAATATGACATTTATAATATATTTATAAATACCATATTATAATATTATATTTTAAGCCCTAAACTACTGAGTTAATTTTAATGAAATTTGGTATGGATATAGATTTTACCTTGAAAAAGAATGTAGAGCGCCTTTAATCGTGTAATTAAAAGTTGAGGAGCTTGAAAAATAGGATGAAATTTGTATGGAAGCCACTTCCCAGAGAGGAACGCGTACGCGTACTAAGCCTCATATGATTGAGCAAAATAACGTATTACAACATTGCAAGAACATGTTGGTCTCCGAAGGATAACCAAAAGTTATCATTTATTTTTTAATTATAAAATTAGACACTAATGCTTAATATTATATATCGGAATAGTTTGTTTTTCCAAAACAATCAAAAATCTTTGGTAAAATCCTGATAATATAACCCAAGCTATTAAACATTTTCAAATTACTTAAGATATTAAAATACGAACACAATTCAAATTAATAAATAAATAATCACATTGTAAATAGTAGTAGTAGTAATAATATATGTAGCTTATAGGAATTGGGAGTGTCTGGCAGAGGTTTACAACCACACTAAGTGTATGGCAATGGAGAACGCCATTTCTAAAATCATTGCCAAGAAAACATAAAAAAATTAAGCTTCATAATTTAACGAAAGTTTTTTCATTTAAAGTTAAAGTAAGTCAAGTTATAGTATTTTAGTTACCAAATAACTGTAAAAGTAATCACTACGCAAACTGTATATTTCCTGACAGTACTTACCAGTATTGGATGTATATGCACAGAAACTTTCAGGCTTTATAAAATAACAAAAGTCTAACTACTACCAACTCTTAGGTGAAGGGTAAGCTAATGAATTTAAGAAAAAAATGAAGAGTTACTTACAAATTTTCCCCTCGCCACCATATTTTCAGAAAAACGTGTTATATAATATTTTAATCATAATATGATTTCGTTTTAATATAATATGGTGATCAATCATATCATGTCAGAAGCTGATGTTTCATGGTAAGGTTGTTATTTTTAAAATTTTCTTAGAGGTTTTATCAAATATTCAAAAAGCTGTTGTATGGTGAATAAGCCATTGTGTGTTCTTCGATACGTGATCGGCCCAACACAAAGTAAATAAACGATTTTTATCTTCTTCACCGTCCTCGTGAAGTCCTTTGGCAACGACCTTTCTTATATCTTTTATATAGGTTCCTTTCGTATCGCAAAAAAAATGGTCACAAAAATATTTGTCATGTTTCAATCAATGTTTGTTTTAATTGTAAAATTTTTCACTTTTTACTTTTTACAAATATTAGAGACATATTATAACTATATATTTTATAGATTATCTTTGAATACTTAAATTTAACAATTTTATTATATCGTTACGCAAAATATTTTATTAATTTAAAAGCGTTGTATCATTCAAGTTCATTTAAACTGACATATAACTGTGCAGGAATAAAATAGTTTAGATAAATAATAATAAATTTAATAAAAGGTACCAAAGACAGTAACTAACATTGTACCGGCGCTTAAATTGGACCGATACTATAACCCAATCAATGAACTTCATTTTATTTTTCTGACAACACCACAAGAGGCCACGGCAGCGCCACCAATACTACGCCATTTCGTATCGACGTCGAACACGCATCACAGCAGTGACGCTAATAAATTGTTATTGTAGAGTACTGGTATTATTTTTGTGCATACTGGCTAAGGACATAGTTCAACGTGAGGATAAGTTACATTTTCGGAAAATAATACACAAGGATGGACATTTTATACCGTTTAATGTGCTAGTAAAATAATACAAATATTAAGAGAATGATATATCTCTAAATATTTGTATTATTATTTATTTTATTTTTTGTAGCGAATCGTAAAAATACCAAGGTTTGTATATTATAATCAGCTACACACTGTATCCCGCGCACAGTAGGGTAGACAGAGGGAATCTAGTGTTAAGACACTCCGTTCCCCACTTTCTGCCGAATTCTGGCGGCATTGCGTGTTGAGTGGCAGAACTCAACGCCGAGCTTAACCTCGACACCAGAGCGAAGAAATGGAAATATAAATTTAAGTAAATATTTCATCTCCTCGAGTGGGGATCGAACCCACAACCAGTCGGTTTTACAGTCACACTTCGTGCCGCTGCGCCACGACTGGCCTCATATATCGATCTTTTTATTAAAGAAGTAACACATAAAGGAAGACCGACTATCTTCTCTATTGAACAAGAAGATGAACTTGTCATCCATCTTTTTCTTTTGGAAAATAACATGTTCGGGTTAACGATTAACGATGTAGGCGTCTAGCTTATCAGGCTGCAGAAGCACAACTTAGACATCAAAATCTAAAGAAGTGAAGAGCATTATAAAAAGAAAGAGGTTAATTTCCAATAGCTTAGATAATTTGATTTCACTGAGTTATTGTTGAGCTAGATGATAACGATAGTGACGCGAATGTAGATGATGAAAACGTGTGTGCTTCATGCGAAAAGCATTACTTCCATAATTGTATATCTACAGTTTATAATGTATAGAAAAACTTCTTAAAAATACAATTTGGCACGAAGCTTAAGCTATTGTTGCAATATTTAAAGATTCTATTATAGATTTTTATAAGATTTCTTTTTCGTTCTGATAACTGAATTTGATTAAAAGTTAAATATGTTTTGTTCACAATTTACTTCATATATTTTAGTTGTTTTAGAAATATTTTAAGGGTGAACAACGTAAAAATGTTCCTAAGTAAAGTGTGCATTATGTTTAAGGTGTAAATATTAATAATAATGATTTGTAGCTATAACTTTCCTTTATTTAATTCTTAATTATTCCTATAATTTGAAATTTGGTCCAATTTAGGGATCAGGTGGTTCAATTTATGTTACTAGTGGCGTCATTTGGACCTAATGACAACCTTTAGAAATTGCCTATATTTTATATGTAATATCAACGGAGTGATATCATGTAGCTAAAGAAAATTTTACAGTGTAGCGGTCAACACAAACCTATATGGCGTCTACGCGACATCATCAACACAGCTTGGAATATCAAAGACGTTTATTAACATATCTTGATTACTCTGCAGAACATATTAGTCTAGAAATGAATGTACGGATAAATACAGAGTAGTAAATAGCTTTTAACAGGCAAATATTTTTTTTATATTTTTAAACTATATATCAACTATAGATCTAGATAAATAATAATGAATAATAAATATTTATATATACATTATATCATATTATTATAATATTCATGTGTATGGAACGGAGTGTCTTAACACTAGGTTCCTTCTGCCTACCCTGTTGTGTGCGGGATATGGCGTGAAGCTGATTTATTTTATTATAATATTTTCGAATAAGTATTATATATTTTAATAATATCTTATATACATATTTAAATATTCATACAACTATCTTTTTTTTTCTCAATATGACTAATCCGTAACCTTTTCAAAATGTTTCTGTTTTGTTATTTTACTATACAATTCGTCTGTGGCCATTATAAAATTGCGTTATAAAGGTGAATATAATATTTTATGTAGTGACGACTACATAACCTATAAATTGCTTTTAATGTCAGCTCTACGTACCTAATAGATTAATTCCAGCCTGCTAAAATTTAGTTTAATATTTTATTATTTGGAGAATTTTGTAGGTAATTTTTTTCCCGTGTTTATCCCAATCCCGGCAAAATCCCTGGATAATAAGTAACATAACCCCCTCTATCTTTCAGTGTTCAACCCGGAAAAATAAGAATATACAAATTAATTGTTTTGTTATGTTTAGTATGTATAAAGAAAAACTTTGCCCAATCACATACCAAAAATCATGGATTATAAAGTGATCCGTTTCCCATTCTAATTCCAATGTCTAACTTTATATATTGTCTGCTCCATATAATTCTAATATCATTGCATATTGCACATGTCAGTACGTAGGTACATAGTTAGCAAACATTCAGATATAAGATTTCAATCTCTTGTTTGCGGCCACTATTCCATTAGCATTATTATAACTACAACATTGATAAATGAGTGTGTAAGAATCAAAGTTAATATAGAGTTAAAAAATTTAATTATAAATAATTGGCATAGCAATTTAAGGTTATAGAAGTAAAAAAAGTTAAAAAAAAATGTATATTTATTATATTTATCAGAGGGTAACACAAGATAAAATTATAAATTTAGCTTTATCGTAACTTCCAAAAGAATTTTAGATTGTTATGGAAATAAAAAAGGATAATTTAAGACATTTTACATTAAGACACTTCCGTCCCCCACTTTCCAGAAGAAAGAATGTTAGAGAGTGGCAGAACTCAATACTGCGCTTTGCCTTTTCATCAGAACGAGGAAATTAAAATACACATTTTCGTAGTTCCAATAAGGATGTTCCAATTGTTTAAAAAAAACACACACTTAAACAAATGACACAAACAACAGAAAACTTAAACGAAAGAAATTATAAACAACAGATTACCTGCTATTCTCTCACCCAAAAACACTTAAACGAAAGATATAATCAACTATGCCGCGATGAAATACATTATAATTATTGGATAACTCCAAAATACGTGCAATCGCTTCTAAATTTACTTTGCTATAGAGGTGCAGGTGCAGAATTGAAGCATTCTCTCGTTCATCTTCGTATTAGCTCCGAACGACATCTGGGCGTTGGTTCCCTGGCCGTGGTCTCAAGCGACAACCTGCTCTAGAGCAGATACAGAGAGAGGCGTGCGGGACGGGACTGGAAGGATTATGAAATGCCATCTAGGCGGTCAACTCAGTCAGATGCCATCTAGGCGGTCAACTCAGTCAGATGAGTCAGTCTCGGTTTCCTGAGGGAGGCCCAGCTTAAACAACCAAGGATCAATGCAAGGCTCATGAGTCGCATTTGGAGGAGGACAGAAAGTCCCTCGGAAGTCATCTGACGTCTGACCTCGGGCGGCCGGATATGCCACGAAGTGCTCCTCCTTAGGTGCAAGTGACCTGACATATTGGCGCAGCGGAATGCGTTGGACGCGAGACGACCAATGTGTACCTCCAGGCTTTCTATTTTTAAGTTGCGGTGATGCGTGGTATTTCTCACGTAGTATGGCGCCTGCGTCACTCGACGGAGGATGAGGTTCTGGACCACCTGCAGGATTTCTCGTTGAGTGATACTCGCTAGAGCATTGTGATGTCATCAGTGTATAGTACGTAGAGAGCAGGTGACAAAATTCTGCCCTGGGGAACAACGGCAGCGATCGAGTCGCTGCTAGACTTCGAACTCTTAACTCTCCAGCAAAATGTCCTGTCACTGAGGCTGGGAGGCAAAGACATGCGCGATGTAGGGGGGGGGGCTCTGAGCACTTAATGAAGTAGGCCCGGGTGCCAGACGCGGTCGAATACGCGTGCTACGTCGAAGAAGTCACTCTCCTTTCGGTTTAACTACGTCGAAGAAGTCACTCTCCTTTCGGTTCGGGTTTTTAATATTTTGATCTACATTAAATGGCCAAGGTAACTAATATACTTATTTATATACTGCGAGTAAGGGATAAACATGAGTCGTCGATATAGCTTTTCTCTAAAACTATTTGTAATTTCGAAATATTGTAAAGAGCAAAATGTATCTTTGTTTAACGTAGAAAATAATAACTTATTTAAAAGAATAAGGATTAATATCATTATGGACACACATCCCTCCCAATAAGAAAATATATTTAAATTACTATCTAACTTCCGTCTCCTCTACACTTTCATTAGTAAGATTTAAACGATTTTTATTTGCATTTCTTGTTCTACGACCTATATTTGAACGACTTTGTCGTGGTATAATTAAATTAAAAAAGGAAATGTTTAAAAAGGTAAAGAAAATAATAAAAGAACAGAAGAAAAGTAAACAAAATAAACAACAGGATACTTAAACGAAAGAAATTATAAACAAAAGACTACCTACTATTGTATTAATCAAAAAAGACGAAACTAAATATATTAAACTCCAATTATCCAATACGTACAATCGCATCTACATCAACTTTACTACAGAGGCAGGCGGGTGCGGCGGACGCGCTTCTATAAGCAAAACGTCGCGGGGCGCGCGGGGACGCATGGAGTGTGGCGAGCCGTTTCAAAGCAAGGATTTTTTGATATTGTAACAACTTCTAAAGTACTTATTAAAATGAAAAACAGTAAAAGACAGTTTTGATCTACATTAAATGGCCAACGTAACTAATATACTTATTTATATACTGAGAGTAAGATAATAAATGAAACTTGCGCCAAAACTGCGGTTTATAGCCGGCGTGATGTGTCAAAAATGAAATGCGTTTTTCTCTAAAACTATTCGTAATTTCAAATTAGTGTAAAGAGCAAATTTTATCTTCGTATAACGTAGAAAATTAATAAAGTATTTAAAAGGATAAGGATTGATACTATTATGGACAAACATCCCTCACAATAAAAAATATATTCAAATTACTATTTTTAGACAGAAATATGATCATTGTATGTTATCCTTAGAAGATACGAATATGCTGTCGCTGACTTTTTTGTAGACCTTATTAAGAGGAATAATACTCTTGTACATTGTTTTCATGTAGGACTTACCATTAAAGCAGCGCATGCGTGAAAGTGTCTCAACGGGTAGGACTTTATACACATTTATCATATTTATGTCAAATTATAATAAAATATACACATAATAAACTATATATAAACCTTCTCTGAGAAATACTCTACATAATGGTGAAAACCGCATCAAAATCCGTTGGGTGGTTTAGAAGAAGAAGACTTAGAAAGGCCAGACACAGACGAAATGCGTTCTTATTTAATAACTAGCGGCCTGCTCGCGGCTTTGTCCGCTTGAATTACATGATTATTCATTTAAGAAATATAGATATTACAAACAGCCTTAATTATTAATTAATTGATTTGGATAAGTACTTACGATATTATTTGCAAAATAACTTATCTGCCTCCTGTACAGGTTTTAAATTAGTAACATATATTATTAGTTAAATATATAATTGATATACAGAATATACGTAGAAAGCACGTTTTTAGTCCCAAAAGTTATTTTTTTATACGTTTCTTAAAAAAATAT
Source organism: Heliconius hermathena (assembly GCA_013403705.1). Classification (NCBI taxonomy): domain Eukaryota; kingdom Metazoa; phylum Arthropoda; class Insecta; order Lepidoptera; family Nymphalidae; genus Heliconius; species Heliconius hermathena. The sequence continues at coordinate 188,895 of JAAIXJ010000474.1, read as the reverse complement.
TAATAACATAAACGAACGAACGGACTGAAGAACCTATTCAAAATATTTCTTTGAATATTAAGTCATTCTTTATCACTGTGTTAAATAATTACGAATTAAGCTAGACTGTTACGAAGGTAATCTTCACCAACAATTCAATGTAGTTTACTTTATAATCAGTACTATGAACAATTGTACTTTAAGAATACGTAAATTTATCAACAGTCAAATAAATAAGACGTTTCTAAAGTCATTCTTTTGGACTTACAATTGAACTGTAACCATTCGAGCATTGTTAGAAAAATATTACAATGTTATGTTAAATTTATTATAAGTATAGATTACACTTACATGACGTAATTAACGTTAAGCAGATAATAACTCAACAATATAATANACTTAAATTTATATTTCCATTTCTTCGCTCTGGTGTCGAGGTTAAGCGCGGCGTTGAGTTCTGCCACTCAACACGCAATGCCTCCAGAATTCGGCAGAAAGTGGGGAACGGAGTGTCTTAACACTAGGTTCTTTCTGCCTACTCTGCTGTGTGCGGGATACAGCGTGAAGATGATTTATATATAAATATATATGTATATATATATAATTTTTGTACATTTTTCATTAATGTAAGTTGCAGTTAGAACACTTTTATACGCTGTTATACTCATCGCTTTCCGCCCATCTAGAGTGACAAAATATGATAGGCACATACTGTGAAATTATCATTAGATTGGGCAGTTTTCAAGAGGCGGGTTGAAATCATGCTATGTTCAATTTTTATATTTTACATATACTTCTACATAAGTATCAAAATAGTCTTAAAATACATAAAATTATACATACTTAAAAATATTATTACATAAAATTTATAAGCAGAGCAGGTCCTGCCCACTCAGCATCATTATAAACCCTTTTTTGTCATTAATAATTCACATTTTTAAGTGGACTGTATAAAAAGATTTTCCGGTCTTCAGATTTGATAAAATAAAAGTAGATTAAAGTCATATAAGATTAACTTAAGCTATTTTTGATATTTTCTTTAGAGCATTTTGAAAATGTATTAATAGTTAAATATTTATTTTTATATGGATATAACAAGTTGATCCTTGTTGCTTAAAATAATATTTTAGATACATCAATTTGAGAATTAAGCGCCCATCGGGATGGGGAATTTCTTTATGGTGGAAAGAATTATTTTTATCTTCGTTTTGGTAACAAGAAAAAGCAAGGCGTTGAGTTTTGCCACTTAATATACAATTTCGAAAATTGAGCGGAAAATAGAAAATGGAGTGTCTGGAGACTAGGTTACCTTTTGTATTTATTCTATTCACTCTTGTTACACACACTTTAATTCTATTTATAATTATAATAACTTAAATAATGATTCTAATAACTATTTTTCTCGACAATATCTTAGAAGGTAATGAGTGTTCATTACCGGTGAGTGCCTTTTTTTCTTCTTTGAGTTGGATTTTATGCTGTTGACTTGGACTGATATTGACACCGTCACCGGGCGTGTTCACCCCTAAAAAAAATTACGGGCTTTGATGGACGTTTATGAAGGGTTGGCTATCGCAGGGGAATTCAATGCGTACGCTAATCAGGGGAGATGGGCCACGTTGCGCCGAGGTGCGGACGTGCAGTGAGATAGGACTGGCCTCGCAAACACGAGTGGCGTTTCGTTTGTGCTTTTATTGGAAATCCACCGGAAAAGACACAGTAGCAAAAAATAAAATGACGTCCTTTTCATTACAGTGACATTTGAATACAAATAGGATATTTAGAAATAATGCTATATATAATATAATTAACGGCCCACTCGCGACTTCGCCCGTATACCACCTATAATACTTTTATTTTCCTGCTTTTGCCAACAGATTAATCCATTCAAACATGAACACTACGTGGCTGTATGTCATCGGCGGCATGGACATCCCCCGCGGGACTTGAGCCTAGGCTTCCGGCCGTAACAGAGCGTTGAATTATTTCAATTTTACATATTCTTAAAAAGTATACGTCCAAATTACATGCTATAAAAGCCGAAGATTATCTTCATTAAATTTCTAAATAGCGAAATAACTTTCGCTCGTAAGTTTCAATATACATGTGAAATAAATATCAATGTAATATCACCTTACAATTTTCATTTTTTTTTTCACAAAATGCCTTATTGTCACTTATTCGTTCTATACTTAGGCGTCGCGGAGTTTATTTTAGACCTAATAAAATTGAATATGTTTGTCATACAACGTATTGACATATAATAAGCTATATGTGCAGCGCACTCGCTAGCAAAGCAATTCTATGGCGTTCCTTATTATTGTTATTTCGTTATTTAAGACTAACTAAGACTTACACCGTAATGCCTATAACACTTTTAAAGAATGCAGCTCTCATACAAAATAAAAAGAAAGTAAATCGGATCAGTAGATCCAGAGATCTTAGCGTTTAAACAAACAAACAATTCCGCTTTATTATATTAGCATAGATAAGTAAATTAAGCTAACAATATTTTTTTTCAATCAAGGATATATAATGTAAAATTGATATTTTTTAAATACGATTTATGAATACGGGCATCAGTTTTTTTCTTTCCGCAAAACGACAGGGTCGTTTTCTCTAAGCATAAAAATAAATTACATATTTTTAATGTATTAAATCATTGTACAGCCCACAGACTTGTTTGCTTTGCAATTCATATTTTATACGTTGTGTTGCCATAAAATAAAATGAAATATTTGTAATGTATATGAGCTACAAATATTACAACGATACGCCATTAAGCATATGTACTCATCGAACAGGAAAATAATAGCAAAATGAGAAGGAAAATTTATATTGACATTCCAATCATGCTCTAATATTTTCGGCAATTTTATAAAAAAGCAAAATTCATGTATCATAATATAATCATATTGGCAAAAATATTTTCTTTATATTAGTGTTGAGTGACTGTTCCTAAGTCTTATTATTTTTCAGCTTCACGCTGTATTTCACATCAGGGTTGGCAGAGTGAGCCTAGTGTTAAAACACTCATTCCCCACTTTTCGCCGAAATCTGGAGGCATTGCACGTTGAGTGGCGGAACTCAACGCCGCGCTTTGCCTTGACACCAGAGCAAAAATATGAAAATATAAATTTAAATAAATATTTCCTAGGCTAGTTTCGAGTGGGGATCGAACCCACAACCAGTCGATTTTGCAGTTACGTGTTGTGCCCCTGCGCCACGGCTGGCCTCAAATTAAAATATTAAGAATCATGTTATCTTAATTAGTTACGTAGATTAAATATAATTTATAATCACTCTACTCGATGATATTTTTATAATTTTTCCACGACTATATAAAAATGTATAGATACAAAAATAAATAAATAATAAGAACAAAGAAGTGAAGAACTTTTAAATTTGAATCAACTACTACATATGTACTGTAAATAGAACGAATCACCACTGCGTTACAAGGAAATCTTATTGTTTTATAGTAGCTACGTACATTATATTAACCTACTTAGCAGTACATTATTGTTGATTGTAATATATACTAAAGCTTAATCTGCTTATTGGTAACATCTGTTCGCATAATACAACATGAACTATCTCATTACGAAATTTACTGTGAAGTTTAGACCGTATTACATTACTTTAAGGCTCATATTAAATTGAAAAGGAAAGGTCAGACAAAATGCGAGACCTACGTCCGAAATTTGTACTAGGAGGTTTTAATATGTCTATTTCTAACAATCGGCTTAAGCTAAATATAAATATATTATATTTTTTGGAAACACAATATATAACCCACAGGCATATGGTAGCTTCCAAACTACAGTTTAAACCATGAACTCGGGTATCCAAATAATTATCAGCTACGCGCTGTATCCCCCACACAGCAGGATTGGCAAAGGGAACCTAGTGTTAAGACACACCGTTCTATACTTTCCGCTGAATTTTTTTTTATGGAAAAGGACAAGGCAAACGAGCGTTCGGGTCACCTGATAAGTGATTACCGCCTCCCACGGCCCCGTGCAACACCAGAGGAGCTACAGGTGCGTTGCCGGCCTTTAAGGTGGAGATAGACGCGCTTTTTGAAGGTACCCATACCATATCGACCTGGAAACACTGCCGCGGGTAGGCCATTCCACAGTTCCGTGGCGCGTGTCCTTCCACGCGCCACGGAACTGTGCAGTAAGTTCCTACGAAGTAAGTTCCTACGAAACCGCACAGTAATGGATTGCCACGTATCCAGGTGGTGTAGATGATATTTTAACTTGTGACGTACTGTGTGGTTAGAAAATTCGGCGGCAGGCGGCGAAGAGACGTCTCTACGCAAAGCCAAAGTGTCAAGCCTATCACAGATCATTGGGTCCCCAATGATTCGAATGGATCTCCGTTGTATGCGATCAAATGGTTCAAGCTGATACTGGAGTGCACCGGCCCAGAGATGAGAACAGTACTCCATATGAGGCCGCACCTGGGCCCTATATAGGACCAATCGGTGTTTTGGCGTGAAGTACCGTCTCGCTCTGTTGATGACCCCCAGTTTCTTCCAGTCCAACTTGGCCTTGTTTTCCAGATGATCGCGATACTGGCAGTCACTCGAAACATTAAGGCCCAATATACTGATACTGGGCGCGGCTGTACGGGGAATGTTTTGAAAGACTCCGAACGCATTTCATTGTTGAGTGGCGGAACTCAACCCACAACCAGTCGCGTCTACAGGCACACTTTGTGTCTCTGCACCACGACTGGTCTCCAAATAATTATACAATAATAGATGAAGTATAAAATTTTAAAAATTAGTAATTTAGGGTTCCGTTCTTCAAAAGAAAAAAGAGAACCATTACACAGTTATTTTGTTGACGGTTTGTTTGTCTATCTGTCCGTCTGTCAAGACCATTATTCTCAAGAACCTGTGGAGATAATAAGCTGAAATTAATATCAAATATCTATTTTTAAGGTTAAATTAAGGAATCCTTTAGGATTAATATTTAAGTTCACGAATTCTAAAAATACAGAAAAATTCAACCTTCTTAGTCAACGCAATCAAAAAATACGAAGACTATGAATCGTTTTTGCTGTCTTTTGTATACAATTTGCTGTGTAAAGTAGTGCCGAAAAATAGTTCTTCACATAATACGTTATAGACAAAAACTATAACAAACCTATAATTATAGTTCTTTTCATATAAATGCTGCAAACTTAAGTTTCACATTTTTATGGGAAGTACTTCCCGTTGACCTACAATTCTTAAATTGGTACGGAACCGTCTTCAATCAACACTATCAAAAGTTATCACCGTTTATATTCCGTTTTTTTAAATGTTTTCGTACGTAATATTGTAAGTTCTTTGCGTAATCAAAACCTACAGAGTAGCTCTCTTTGACCTTATTAAAGTTATTTGGTAAAAGTGTTAAAAGTTTGGTAAAACTTATTTTTGTGGGTTCAATCCCCACTCGAGGAAGTGAAATATTTATTTACATTTATATTTTCATTTCTTCCCCCTGGTGTCGAAGCAAAACGCCCCGTTGAGTTCCGCTACTCAATACACAATGCCTCCAGAATTCAGCAGGAAGTGGGGAACGGAGTATCTTAACAATAGGTTCCCTCTGCTTACGCTGCTGAGTGCAGGATAAAGCGTGAAGCTGATTTGATTTTATTTTTCATATAAATCTTTTTCATACATGTCGAAGATCGAAGATAATTTATTAATAGATTTAATCAATCCCAGCATTGGATAAAAACTACCGTGATATCGCGAGTTGTAATTAAAATTACTCATACGAACATTATATCGCTAGAGATTACATTAAGCCTTGTTGAGTTCGCTAATGGCTGAAAATGTTTGATATTTTCTACCTGGATATATAATTATATTATACATAATTTTACTTTATCTAATGATACAAAATTATTAATAATTTACTTTGGTTTAATTTACTTTTTCCACCTTCGTTGTCAACAATACTTTTATCAACCATGTCAAAATGTCATTGTAACTGACTAGCGCTTTGAGCGTTTGACATATCCATACAAAAAGCTCAGATCGATTTTTTCCTATTTTCAACTTTTTTCATACATTTTACAGATTTTCCAATTTGGCAAGACAGAGGTATTGGAAGCCCAAAAGCTTGTGGGCGCTGGGCCACAAGCTTTCTTTATTTTATAAATCCTGTTGAATACTATTTTATGCACTTTATTCTATTAGCTACAAAGTAACCACCATCCAAATTTCATATTCCCTGATCAATGTAGGTTGAATGCGTAAACCTTAAAAAAATTATAAAACAACCAAGATCTGGCTGCACACAAGCTTTCTCTCTCTCTCTCTCTCTCTCTCTCTCTATACACTATAAAGCCATAGTAATTGATTTTATATAAATATAAAATAATTCTCAATCAATAATTTTCCGCTATTACGGATTTTATAACATTATTGTAGAATAAATAAAAGAGACAGACAGACGCTGTGGAGGAGTTTGTTTTATAATGTGTGGTGATAATGATTATTTATTTAAGTATATTTAGCATAGCTATACTGTAATTAATACATAAAATAAAATGTTATTTATGACCTTTGGATATTATTTAATTTTGCTATTAAAATCATTTTGTATCGTGTTTTTACGTATATAAAAACTCTGTTCTCAAAAAAAAATGGAACGGTCACTTAATAACAGTTGATTAAGTTCGCCAGTAAACAGAAAGAAAAATATATATAATCGCCACTTCTAAGTTTCCTCAGTTCCAACTCCTAGCCCTTCTTCATTACATCGAAACTGTGGACATCCCCATGCCAATCACGTACACAGTATTAATTTTAGGTTTATTGAATAATACGTGACTTTCATAGACAAATCGTTGATAAGGGTTTGGAAAAATTGGGTCTACTTAGTGGATTGGTGGTCATTTCTGTATAGAGGGAAACTTTTGATAGCTGTATCTGGTTTTTGTTATATGAAGCGATATTATATGTTTGGGCGTTGATATTAACTATTTCTTTTCCGATTCTATAAGCGATGTTTTAAAAAGGCCGTCTGCCTTTGGCTTTGTATTGAAATAAATAAAAATAAAATGTTATTTTATTTTATTATTTGCTAGTAGTTTTTTTTATATAAAATTGAGAATGCCATTGACTTTGTCATGGTGTATTTACAATTAATGTTTTTGAATTTAGTATTCAGTACTATACCAAATTTTCATACATTTTCATAAACTAATTCTGTAATGATCTTGAAGTAAGTAACATTGCGTGATGAGTGGAGGAACTCAACGCCGCGTTTTTACCTCGATACCAGAGCGAAGCAATGAAAATATAAATGTAAATAAATATTTTATTTCTTCGAGTGGGAATTGAACCCACAACCAGACGCGTTGCAGACACACTTTGTACCCTGCGCCAAGACTGACCTCAAACATACGTACTATCTATGTATAAATAATATAAATTAAGTATAGGATACTTAGTTATGGGTTACGTAGGTATATAGTGCTATTTATTGTTTTCAAAATACAAAAGTTTGTTTTAACTGTCTCATAAATTAAGCTAGTTGTCCTCTGTTTTATTTCTCTTTAATGGTTATTGTTGCACAAGATAAATATACAGTCAGCTTCCTGCCAGCATTTAAGACCATTGTTCCGCGTTTTACCCGAGTTTTAGCATTTTCAGTGAGAAAATTACTTCCAATGGAAAAAATACTTGTTTTAGCCGGGCTGTAGGAGTATAAAGGATTTTGAGGATTTTATTTAGTACTGGTACTTATTCTCTTTTTTTACTATTTTTATTTTAATTTAGAATTAATTGAAATGAGCCCGTTAGGGCGCTGGGATACGAGCGAGCTACTGGAAATGCGACGGTTGTGGATTCGATTTGCACTCGACGGAATTAAATTTTTATATTTTTTAATTTCTTCATTATGGTAAACTTCACTATGGTATACTGGCGAATCCCCAGTATATTAATCTGCCGCAATATTTGGTGACAAATATGAGTCCCATATATATGGCCGCCTGTCTAGAGTACAAGATCAGATTAGTAGAAAAAATTGATCGTCAGAAATTCTCGAGCGCATTAGATTAATGTAGATTGAGTTTGTTACATGCTAAATTATGTATATTCCACTAATCTGACAATTTGAGAGTGACGTAAAGAAGGGGGAGGGCTAGAAAGTTGTTAAAAAATAACGTTATCTCGAAATTCTCGAGCGTGGCATTTTTATTTATTTTGAAGAGAATAAATTAAAAGATTACGAAAAATTTATAATTTAACCAATTCCACAAGCCAAAGTAATAAAAATTGATCGATAAAGTATAATCCAGCTACAGGTTGCCCATATTCCTCTCACCGTGTTTCTATTACTCTCTCACTCATCGATGAAGATGATAATTAAAAAAATACTGAAAAAAGAAAATAGTTATTTTAAACGTGGATGATATCAATATCTGACGCGCTCGAGTATGTCCATGTAACAGTTTTTTTTTATTTTTGAAAATCCACAGCCGCTCCCCACACCGATCAATATATATTATATGATTTTTTTTCTTTTTATCATCGAAACTTTGCAACCCAATAGGTGAACTCGAGTAAACAGCGATTTGGCATCGTCGCCTCTCCTACTATAATATTATCATTATGTATTGAGTATAAAACTAGCACTATACCAAAAAGGAAACATGTATAACTATTTATAAACATGTATAACTATATATATTATCTCTCGGTTCAATATCAAATACCTATATATATATATACCTATATATATAGGTATTTGATATTGAACCGAGAGATCTATTCAATTTTAACAAGAAGGTGCATTTCAGTAGCGTAAATATCTTGCTGTCGACATCAGCAATGCTCCCCGTGGGAGACAGTATGGCAAATTGAAAACTGAACTAGTCACACTCCATTGCCCTTCAGAGAAAATTGCGCTATAAGGATGTGACACAAGGCGATTACTTCTTGTGGACGCTTTATTCTTAGGCAACTATGGTAAACGCGATTTTTAAATAAAAAAGTAAATTTTAAATATCTATAGGAATGAAAATTTTAAATTTTACTTTTGTATACCAGTTCAGAGAATATGTTTAAGGTAATAAAGAGGTAAGTGTTGGTTGTGGTTTCGATTCTTAATTAGAAATATGTACATATTTATATTTCTATATTATTGTTTTGCAAGTGCAGAAATTGGTGGGTTTATCGCGCTAGTATCAGAAAATACTGGTTCATATTGAAAAAACATTTATTTTTCGGATATTTAGAATGTGTCATATATTGAAGTCGTTAAAATTCAGATAAATATATGTATTAATTGATAGTGCGACCATCAAGGTTGGACTAGATTAGGCTTAAGACTCCACTCCACACCCACTCGATTAAATGTAGTATTTATTTAAATTTATATTTCCATTTCTTTTCTCTGGTGGCAAGCTAATTACATTGAATTCCGCTACTCAGCACACAATGTCTCTAGAATTCTGCAGAAAGTGCGGAACAGAGTGTCTTAAAGCTAGGTTCCCTCTGCTTACCCTGCTGTGTGTGGGGTACAGAGTGGTGAGGCCAGTCGTGGCGCAAGGGCCAAAAGTGTGACTGTAAACGTGACTGGTTGTGGGTTCGATCCCAACTCGATTAAATGTAGTATTTATTTAAATTTATATCAAGGAAATTAAATATCGTATACGTTTCTTCGGTCTTCGTATACGTTTCTTCGTTCTGGTATCGAGGTAAAACGCGGCGTTGAGTTTCGCTACTCAACACGCAATGCTTTCAGAATTCGGCGGAAAGTGGGGATCAGAGTATCTTAATACAAGGTTCCCACTGCCTACCCTGCTGTAGAGACTGAAGCTTGATTTTTAATTTTTATATGATTCTACAACTTTTGTGTTCATTCTTATACACTCTAGATGCATAAACAGTATCAAAAACATACAAACACACATTATATTCAAGCCATTAAAATGCAGTGATACAGCGTCTTACTTGAAATCTATACTTGTGGGTTCAATCCTCACTCGGGGATTATATTAATTATTATTTCAATCATTTTCCCAATCTGAAAAGACAAGCGTGGCGTTGAGTTCTTTCACTAAATACACAATGTCTCGAATTCAAGCTGTAAGTGGAAGAACAGAATGTCAATTCAAAATATTCTTTGTTCAAATAGACTGTTATAAGCACTTTTGAATCGTCGAATGTACATATAAACAAAAAAAAGGCTACCACCGGTTCAGAAGGCAGTTCTGCTGAGAAGAGCCGGCAAAAAACTCAACAGTTACTCTTTTCAAAGTCAATGGTATAATATATAATTTTATTACATTAACTGGCAGCTATCCTGCATCACATTCAATAGACATTAATTCCATACATGTTTATCCTCTAAATATTCTTGAATGTCTATTAATAATAATCTTAGTTTGCCATCTATATAAAAAAATGTGAAGTTGCCCTTTACCCTCTTTTCCTCTTTTCCCCTTTTTTGTAACATAAGCATTTTATCTAACATATTAACTCTAAATTGCAAAAAGTTTCTGTACCCGGTTGTAGATGGATACTACAAGCAAAAAGTTAGAATGGCTGCGGTCGTAATGCGCTTCATGCTTTAATCGGTTTAGAACTAACTTTGTGGTATAATTTTAGTAGTTTAGTCGATGTATTATGTTTATGCTTATTTATATTATAATGAAAACTTATATAATAAAAACTTATGATATTGTAGGAGCTAAGATTGCATATTGGGGAACTTAAGAACGCTTCCAGTTGATTAAATTTCGGTATTACTACTAAACTGTCTTTTAGCTTCCAGTCGAGTGTCGAGTCGAGAAAGTGTCCAATATTAAAGATTTTTCTTTTTTTTTTTGTAATGATATATATATAATAATACACTTCATGTATTTATAAATTTTTCATCTAAATGTATGATAGCAATTCAACAAACCTGTATTAAAAAAATGGTTTGGTTGCTTCTTATGAAAAATAAATAACTATTAAAGTTAATATGAGGATGAGAAAAAACAATATATACTACTCTGCTTTGTGCGGCATACAGCGTGAACCTAATTTGATTTATTCTTTATTCACAGCGGGATAACCAAAGGATACAGAACGCCAAACGTTACGATGGAAGACCGAACGGAGCTACAAGATACAAAAAATATCTGTCAAATCAGTATAATGAAAGATTTTGCTGTAATACAATCAATTCAATTGAGACAAAATTAAATTAGCGAGCAGTTGTGTATTTAACTTATGAGATAATAATTAAATAAGTAAAAGGCTTTTAAGTTCAATATTCCTTTATAGACGTAGAAACTGATAAGACGAAGATGGTATTGTCTTGACAAGACAAAAGACTTGAACAGCTTTAGCCGTAATTTAAATACCCGCATTTAAATGTCATGAACAGCCGTATTACGTAAATTAAAATAAATCTTAAGTAATAATTTGAAATAAATACCAATATTGAAGCGGAAAATGATTCCGTTATTTACAGGTACAACCACTCTAACTAACTACAACTCTAAGATAATTATTTATTTGTAGGAAATAAAGCAATAAATAATCTTGAATTTTGATGTATGATTTATCATACAATGTGAAATATAATGTTAGTATTCAATTACACTTTAGTGAAATTCGTGTAATAGTAGCCATATTTACAAAACAACCCCTAATTAAATAAATATATGATATATTCGAAAATTTTCAATAACTTTAAATTGCGATAATTTCTTTTAATTATGCGAGGTTCCTGGTAAAGGTTTTATTGATTGAAGAATTACTTATAGGTCCCGACTGTTAATCCTAAGAAACTATTGGGCTTCTTTATTTTCCTTTTAGTTTGATGCAGTCGGGGTTTTTGTTTTTACAAATATTTTTTTATTTTTCATTTTTTGTTAGAATTTATTATGATAATGATAATCATAATATACCTTTTTGAAATTCTGAAATTGAGCTCTTGAATTTGATACCCATATTGTAGTATTCGAAACGAATTTTTTTTTCACTAAGTCCAATGGCGTACCGCAGCCGCCATGGTTATTTTTTATTAACGTCATCTATCTAAGAACACTTGGCCTGCTAATCCGTTCAGCAGTTCTGGAGATACGAGGTAATAAAGAATATTACATACATACAAGATACGCGCGAAAAACATAACCCTTCCTTAGCAGTCGGGAAAAATACTGCCTTCACCTATAACAACACAAAAATATATATACAATATATAAACATAAAGGGTTAGTAATACCTATTATTTTACATAGATGTTAGTTTATAGTTTAATATTGTTATTCTTAATATATTTACATAAAAAACTATATAGCGGAATAAGCAAAACAACAACACAACAAAGCAGCGCAAAATCGATTATTAAATGACAACAAAAAACTGTTTACTATTTATACAAGGAGGCCGTACTCAAGCAAGGCCATTGACGTCCACAATTTGACAGGTAAATTATCCAAGCAAACATTATCTGGGGTGGCACAGATAAAATTAGCATAAAATAATTAGTTACAAAAAGTGGCATGGAGAAAATTCAAATTTTCCTTTTAAAATAATTTTTGACGCCGCTAATGAAAACTTAACAAAATTGAAATGGAAGCGCAATTTTTTTAGAAATTCATTTTTAAAGACATTTTTCGTTTTCTTTGTAACCTTTTGTAATTCGCTATGGAAATACTTTAATTCATTTGAAATACCTGTTAAAAGACAATTTAGTTATACATAATAGTAATAACACTTTAATTTTTAATTAAGTAGATTCATTAACTTATAAAAAGTACTGTTAAATAGCAACACTGTATAGAATTATTGTATTTCCAATATGCAATAGCATAACTTTTATTTTTAAGACCTCTAAACAATTTATATTACTCAATCCAATTATAGCTAACAATAAGTGACAAATTGATTTGTAAATAATAAATGGACAAATACATTTATTTCAAATATTGTACAAATTTTGTATATAAAAGTTGTTTGTTTGATAGTATTATAAGTTCAAATATTTATAAATGGACAATTTGGTTAGCCATGATCAGTCAGTTGAATAAAATAAACAGATAGTGACGCTGATCGTTTTATTATTTCCTTATTCAAACTACTATTGGAACAGATGACATAATGTTACGATGCACGCTTGAAACATCACGGCACAGTTATAATGATCCCCCATGATGGTTTTGGGTTCTAATTCACTCTTCAATACATCACAAACTTTTTACGTAGATATTAACAATATTATTGAAATAATACATAAGGATTAAGTTCAATTTCTTATAATTCGATCAAAACAAAGATAAAAGCCAACAACATCTGACAGTCGACAGGCCAGTCGCGGCGCAGCGGCACGAGGTGTGATTGTAAAATCGACTGGTTGTGGATTCGATCCCCACTCGGGGAGATNAGAAAGTGGAGAACGGAGTGTCTTATACTAGGTTCCCTCTGCCTGCCATGCTGTGTGCGGGATACAGCGTCTAGCTTAAAAAAAAATCTGACATTTAACCTCACTCAGAACTGTCAGTATACTGAATTCGACAGAGACACAAATGGTCTATGAACGGCAGCCGCTTTATCTTTCGGGAAAAACGTATAAAAAGAAATTGCCAAATTATAAGTGAAACTAATCGTACTTCTGTTGTTTTTTATTAGGGAAAGAAAGAATTTAGTAGTGACGTATAAGATGATGATTTATGTTGATAATAAAACTAACGAAAATAATGATACAAGTTTGTCTTTGTCTTTTTAAGTGGTTTGGTTATGTGGATCTCGTGAAGAGATTATATAAAGAGGAAATATTTGTATATTGTTTGTAGTGAATAAACATAAAGAATACCGAACCGATTTTAAAAATTCTTTCACCATTAGAATGCTACATTATCACTGAGAAACATAGGATATCTTTATTTCTACAAAAAGTTAGGGACCCCTACTAAAAATTCAATAACGCACTTTCAACAGGACAAAATGTTTTCCGTCGCATGCACTGCAGAAACTGTTGAAGATGGAACGAAAAATATCTAGATTTAAATTGTATTTTGTAACATGTACTGCAGTACATCATTATAAAAAATACTTTAGGATCTCCTTATCATATATGGGCACGACATTGACGGCAGTATCAATTTTCATACATTTTATGTATATAGTGATGCTTAAGAGATTATTAGCTATTTATTATTAATTCATATTTTTGTTTGGTCTTAGCTTACTTTGGTAGTAGATTAGTTTGATTTTTTAAATTTCTTGGTAAGGTAGTAGTTAAGTACTTTCGATTTCCTTCACTCAAAGAAATGAAATATTTATTATTTTCACCTCGCGTTCTGGTAACAAGGCAAAGCGCGGCGTTGAATTCCGCCACTCAATACGCATAACCTCCAGATTCTACTTAATTCTTTCTTCTGGAAAGTGGACGACAAAGTTGTCTTAATGTAACGTGTCTTAAGTTATACGTTTTATTTTCATAACAATCAAAAATTCTTACGAAGAGTACGATAATGTAAACCAAGGTGCTAGAACTTTAATATTAATTGTCTTTATAAGTACACTTCAGATGTACATATATATAAAATGACGAATACCGTCCTGATTTCGCGGGCGAAGCCGCGATCGAGACGCTATTAATATGTATAATTGTATATGCATATTATAATAAAAATAATAAAATATATATATATAAAAATATATATATTTCTCTATTTTCTATTTTTAATTTCTTATACAATTTAGGAACAAGTTATCACTCATATGCATGCAACTTTATTAAATTTTAATACTGAATCTTAGTGTTAAAATATCAAGCAACATATCTTCGAGGATCTGTTAAGAAAATATTTTCCAAACCAGTTGTTGAAAGACTACAGACGCCACTAACTTAACAAAGGAAATGAAGCCTTGGAGACTAAAAGCCTTGTTCACAAAGTTATCTCAAATAAGCTCGTTATCTTTGCATTATGTTGAGGTTGCTCCAGGGATTAAGAAATTTGCTATCGTTTTATTCGAAATTCTTTACGCAGTTTTACTGTTTAACTCTTATTTTAAAATTATAATTATTTAATAATTATACAATGGTAACATAAATTTAGCAACAAGTATTATTAAGCATAATAATAATAATAATAATAATAATAAACTCTTTATTGTACACCCAAAAAAGAAATAATAGAATACAAATGTAAGAACATGTACAATAGGCGACCTTATCGCTGAAATAGCGATTTCTTCCAGGCAACCTTAAGGCGTTGGAAATCGGAAAATAAATAAATAGTGAGTAGGGTGTGAACAATACTCAATATAAATAATACATAAACATACATAAAGATAAATACACATATATATACATACTACTTACATACATACATATATACATACATACAAACATAGGGTAGTTGGTTTATGTCCCCGATAAGTATAAGTGTCTTGTAGTTGTTTAGATGTGTATAAG
>JAAIXJ010000474.1:157517-172435 GCA_013403705.1 Heliconius hermathena | reverse complement strand
GTGGGTTCGATCCCCACTCGAGGAGATGAAATATTTACTTAAATTTATATTTCCATTTCTTCGCTCTGGTGTCGAGGTTAAGCGCGGCGTTGAGTTCTGCCACTCAACACGCAATGCCTCCAGAATTCGGCAGGAAGTGGGGAACGGAGTGTCTTAACACTAGGTTCCCTCTGCCTACCCTGGTGTGTGCAGGATACAGCGTGAAGCTGAAAAAAAAGAAAAAAGTGACCTGTTTAAACGCAATAAAAAAAATAAGGCAATCTGCTAAGGCAGTCTGCCACAAGCCCTGGGCTTGTGGCAGACAGAGCTAGCAACTATTGTTTATCCAATTCCTTATGTGATTTCCTTTTAAATGATGTGGGATTCACATAAAAAACACATGAGCGCAATTTTCTCCAAAAACGCATTACGTAAAAATTTAATTAAAGGTGATTGCGGCAGGATTCTTCTAGGCAACCCTAGTGTAATCTATTCTACTATCATGTATAATTTCATTACAAAAACTGATCCCTGCAGATTTATGCAATAGGATCTCGGCCTATTATGTTTCTGTGGTTACAAATAATATAGAAATTTTAGCGACTACCTCAATTTTCTAAATAATTATACATACTAAAAAAAATACTCTTAATTTTAGCACATACATACAATAGCAAAAAATATTCAATGCTTACAAATATTATGTCCTTACATATGGAAATAACACTTGATAAGGTAGGAACAAAAAGCCATTTTTTTTATTATAATATATTTATTTAATCAAAGTATGAATCATTGTTATTTATGCATTTTTGCCATCTCATAAGTTGATCCCTTTACTATAAAAATCATTCGAACGGGAATCAATAAAATCTTTGAAGTTGGAATGCCCTATCATGAATTTTTTGCCTGAAGAAATTATTCAAATTTCAAAAAACTTGTCCGAGGAGTGCGATGGATGTCTTAGACATAGTGTCCAGCCATAGCGATGATCAGATTCAGATTATCAAAAAGAATCCACTTTTCATCACAGTCACATGGCACACACCATTCAAGTTTATTAATTTTCCCAATGTGCCTACAGTCTGCAACTAACTCGCAAGTGGCTTGCGATGAGTCCGTTTCCTCAATAACCTTTAATTCTTCATTATTAATAATTATTCCGTGGATGGCAGGAGTTGGGTCTCCGGGCTTGTTTTGTAGGTTCAAATTTCCAGAACGAAAACCTTAGAACCAAAATGCATTGCCTTTTCTCTTGCGATACGACCACCATACACATTACTAACCCTCCGAGCCGTTTCCGCAGCACTGGTGCCACGGTGGAACTCGTACTCGTTAATATTTCAGGTTTCAAAAAACTAAATATTTCAGGTTTTCCATTTGAATAACGTGTGTTGAGTAAAGTGAGTGATGCAAACAGAAAAAAAATAGAAGGAAAAACAAATTAATGACGAATGATAAATTTGAATTTGGAATTCCTAACCAAAGAGGAGAAATTTGTGATTTAAGTGGCCAGTACGACAAAGCACCAATTTCACATGTAGGACCTAATACCATACAGTATGGAAACATATGTATTATAACATTATACTGAGAAATAACCGTTCTGCTTAAGTGATATAATTTCAATTGCTAATTTGTAATTAACGAACAGATTTCAATAAGTGAATACTATGAGCTATGAGCGTTCTGTACTGGCGTTCCATCAATACAGTGTATTTAGTGGTGAGACTCAATGCTGCGCTTTGCCTCGACACCAGAACGAAGAGGTAAAAATATTAAATATTTCATTTCCTCGAGTGGGAATCGAAGCCACAACCTGTGGCGTTTACAGTATGCGACTTAAGGCCAGACGCGACGCATGGGCAAATTTATAATAATAAAAAAAAAACAAAAAATGTTATATCGAATTTAAATAATGATGACAAGAATTGCATATAGTCACGTTTCATATAGATCTAAAGTTAGATATCGGCAGAGAGTATTGCAATAACTGGCGACGTGAGGTAGCTGAAATTCAATGTTCGCCTCCAGGGTGCCCATTATCTTTGAAACTTTACCCATCTGATTTAAGATTATTAGCCCCGAGGCCATGCCACAATCGCCACTTTACGATCTTTGACTTTTGATCTCCATGATCGAGGTATAGCTGATAAATTAACTTTTAAAGTCAATTTATGTTTAGTAAATTGACAATCTATTTATTTGATGTTTTGCATATAATAAATATTCTCGCTCTCAGCTTTACGCTGCATCGCGTACATAGCACGGTAGGCAGAGGGAACCTGGAAACCTAGTGTGGTAGACGTTACGTTTCTACCACATTCCTGAAGCATTACGTGTTAAGTGGTGGAACTTAAAGCCGCGCTTTGCCTGGTTAAGAGACCGATGAAATTAAAATATGAAATATTTAATTCCCCGAGTGGAAGTCGAACCCACAACCATCGCGCTTACAGTATCACGCTTGTACCACTGCATCATCATGGCCTCAAATAAATGCGTTCTCACAGATTAGTTTATATGCGTGATATTTTGGATTTCCTTCCAAGCTTAGCATCGTAAGTGGCCATCACTTTTTGTAAACACACTTTATTCCTCCACACGGAAGCCAGATCTTCAATGCTTTTACTACAATAGACTAACAGGCAGGCCACAACATAGTCCGCGGCCCTGACTCATATACAATTTCAAACTACAATTATCTTTATTCAAATAGACTTTTCCAAGTATGTTTTCGTCGAATGAACGTAAAGCTACCACTAGCTTGAAAGCCAGTTTTGCCGGGAGGAGCCATATAGTCTTTATAGCATAAATTAAAAGCAAGCGGTATTCATTGACTGAGAGTAAATTAGCTCCTCATCATTGACCATTTTCAAAGTTCCCGTTCGGAGGCCAGTAATTAAAAAACAATGTTTTTCTTCGTTTCATGTGAAGATTACCTTTTTATAATATTTTTTTAGTGACTCTTCGTAGCCGTTCTTTTTAAGTTTTGTAGTATATATGAGCGTTTCGTGCAGTTCAAGATATGATTGTTATTTTCATCCAAATCTTATCCAATTCTATCTAAATGAACTTTACCTTTCTTATAAACAAAGTAGCATATCGGTACGGAACTATTCCTTATGATAAGTAAGAAACATGCTACAAATACATATATTACATTTACAATTACATTTTACTTTAAATATTAGATACCTTTAAATTTTAGAACAATATTATAATGTTATTTAATGAAATCGTATATTAAAAAAAACCGGTGATGTTCGAGTCAGACTCGTCTATCGAGGGTTCTAGAAGAACAACTTATAAAAGTTGGCAAATTTAAGTGTGCGATCATAGGCACATATTTTGTATGAAATTAACTTAAATTATTAAATCAGCTTCACGATGTATCCCGCACACACCAGAGTAGGCAGAGGGAATCTAGTATTAAGACACTCCGTTCTCCACTTTCGGCTAAATTCTGTTAGCATTGCGTGCTGAGTAGCGGAACTCAATGCCACGCTTTGCCTCATCACCAGAGCGAAGAAATGGAAATATAAGTTTAAACTTAAATCATACATTTGTAATAGTTGTACCTATTCTCACTTTGTGCTAAATTTCATATATGTAGATAAATGTAAATGTAGCCGCAGTACCATTTGTCTTTTAATTAATTAGTTATTCATTATTTTTAGGATTCCATACCTCAAAAAAAAACGGCATCTTTAAAGGATCAATATTTGTCGTTCTGTTCGTCTGTTAAACCATTTATTTTGAGATAGCTTGGAGCTTGGTATCGAGCTAAAATTAATATCAAAAATGGATCGATCGTTTGGAGCACAGAAATTATTCTCATTCAACGCAATCACAAGATGCGACGTTATGCACTGTTTTTGCTGCATTTTGTATGAAATCGCAACGTAATCAAAACCTACAGGATACTTTCGCGATCCACCCGAATAGTTATGAAATATGGTATAAGTGAGAACTTACAATACAAATAAAGGAAAAAATCTGAAAAGAGAAAATTTATAAGTATTTCTTAAAAAAATAATAATATAATTTTAGTTCCTTTCATAAAAAATAACTGAATACGTCCCCAAACTACAATGTGTGAACTTTTATAAGTACTTTTCGCTGACGGACGTTTCTTAAATTGGTACGAAACCTTCGGTGGGCGGGCCGTCTCGCACTTGACCGGTTTTATTTAAAAATAACAAAAATATAAAATTATATTAATCTTTATAACTTACCGCTTTTATCCCTAGTGAAGTATTATTAAAATTAATGTTAATATAAAAACAAATGTGATCATATTATTTTTTTTCTATAATATTTCAACCTATTATACTATGCCTTTCAGCTGAAAATATACAATAAATACATCATACTTATTAATGCAACAGTACATTATATCATATAGTGCCTCATTTGTAAGCTAATAAATTCAGGTACATCGTTAATTGCATATTTGCAATAAAATGCCGATATCGCCTATTAAAGAGATCGTAAATGACTCATCTTGTTAATCAGTAGAGGTCGAATTTAAATCATTATTATTATGTAATTTATTATATTACCTATTATAATAATGTAATTATTTATATATATGTAACAAATAATTAATGTAATTTGAGGCCTGTTGTGGCCTAGGGGAAACAACAAAAACATAATCCAATGATATTTTAAACGCTTTCGCACATGAAAATTATTAACCGTCCCGCATGATATAGTTTAAAAATACACTGTAATGCTAAATATGCCGGAATTACGTACATATGTACACAAAACATCATTACGTAAAAAAGATGTATCTTTTTATACACAAAAAGTCGAAAATATGAAAAAAGTTACTAGATAATCCTTCAAAAAACGAATTTAAAATATTTTTTTATTTACGCGGTGTAAATATAAAGAGTGGAGTGCAAAAACGTTGCAATAAATTCTGAATTGAAAAATATGAAAAGAGAATGAACAAATATGTAGCGATGCATTTGTCTTTCTGTATAATATATTAAATAAAAAACTATATTATGATTTTTGCATAACAAAACCAGAATCGTGTACTTTATACGAATCTGGTTTTAATAAAACTGTACTATGCTCCTTTGTGTTAGTGAGAACTGGGACTTCTTGTTGAATTAGCCTTGAAAATGTCAAATACATCGCCGAGTGTGGCATCGCCGTGTAGGCCACTCGACAGCCGGAACCAGTGTTTCTATTGTTCGGTCTTGATACCTACAAACCGACAGAGGCATCCTTTGGAACATGTGTCCGGTTCAATAATCAACATATTACAGGAGCGCTACTCTTGAAACCAATATCCAATGATCTATCCTCATTTATTGAGGATAGATCATTGGATATTGGTATTGCCATTTCGTATTCTCAAACGTTTTGATTTACTAAGTCCACTACCGCCCGCTAGTTCAGGGTAACTAAAAAAATTTGTCGAATTCGTTAGAATTCTGATATTTGGTACTATTGTCGCGTTTTTGACAGCTATAAGGACAGCAAAATTAGAAGTGGAATTAGGAATCTACTCAATATCAAAAATGTAAATTTTTAGAAAATATTTCTTTTCGTGAAAACGCCATTATATTGCTATAATGGCAAGTTTAGTACTTATGTACGGTGTTTTGAGGAAAACATATAAATTTTCTACCTTATATTTATAGTTATTTATAGTTTTTCTATATAATAAGAGGACAGAAAGTTAGTCTTTTGATCTTTCTTATATAATAAAATATAATCAAATTTTATGTACTTATTTAAGACACTAATGTATATGTATTTAGGCTTTATGATATTATAATATGATAATATAATAGTATAAATATTCTTATTATAATAAAAATATATTTAATATTAAAGCATTTTTAAGGTTCTGTACATTTAAAGGAAAAAAGAAACCCTTATAAGATCTCTCTGTAAACCATATACTCAGATCTATGGCCCCATGATCTCCTGATAAAAAATATATTTCTATATTTACTTAGAAAAAATATGGTAAATGCTATTACTGGCCCGCTTCGAGCCATCGTAGAATAAAATAAGTTTTGAACAACTGTTCTTTTAAAAAAGTGAGATAAAAATGAGTGAAATAATATGTGAGAGTAATACAATTTAGTAAACGTATGTGATAAACTTTATAATGATATATTTATAGCGACTTTGATACAATTAGTCTAGGTTGATAGATTTTTTTTAGATTCACGTATTATCTAGATCTAGGGTTAGGACATTTCATTCTCGTCTTTCCATTAAATTTTATAAACATTTCATGTGGAGTGGCGGAACTTAACGCCGCGCTTTGTGTTGTTACAAGAGTGAGGAAATGAAAAATATCTATCTACCTGGTTAGTTGCAGTATCCATCTATAAATATAGTCAAAACAACGATTGAGCCTGTATAGGGCCCAGGTTCGGCCTCATATGGAGTACTGTTTTCATTTCTTGGCACTCTAATGTCAGATTAATTCATTTGATCGCATACAAAATAGAGCCGTTCGAATCGTTGGGACCCAATGATGTCAAAGGTTTAACTTAGACTAAAGGCTTTGCATAGAGACGTCTCCTCACTGTGTTTACTCTACTGTATTTACCACGGGGAGTGTTCTGGGGAGCTGTTTGACCTGTTATCTGCCGCCGAATTCTCTAACCGAGCAATACTTCACACGCTAAAATACCAACCACACCACCTGGTTCCGTGGCACTCCGCTACTGTGTGGTTTCATAAGAACTTCTTTCAACGCGCCACGCATGTATGGAATGGTCTACCTGCGGCAGTTTTTCCAGGTCGAAATGACATGGGTATCTTCAAAAAGCCTATCTATTTCCACCTCAAAGACCGGCGATGCACCTGTAGCTCCTCTGATTTTACACAGGGTCGTGGGCAGCGGTGACCACCTCCCATCAAGTAACCCGTACGCCTGTTTTCCTTATTAAAAAAACATAACCAGGATGAAAAAAATCAGCAAGACGAGCTTCACCACTCCACATACAATGTCACCAAATAAGTTTGTGACATTGTATTTGGAGAAAATTGGAGCTTAGAGTACCTCTTGAAAGGTTTCATCTGTCAGACCCGTAAAATAAAAGAGCTGATGGTTAGAAAACTATTTAACATTTCTACGCTTTGGAACTTAACTTAGCAAGGTCAAACATGTGATAACAATTAATTATTATTAATATTAAGATCAGCTTCACGCTGTATCCCACAAGCAGCAGGGTAGGCAGAGGGAACCTAGTGTTACGACACTCTGTTCCCCACTTTCTGCCAAATTCTGGAGGCATTGCGTGTTGAGTATTATTAATATTATTTTGTGTTTAACTAAGATTCAAATTAAATTCATAATTATATAATAAGGACTGTATGATATACATAATATGTTGTAAATCCGTAACTCAGTAGAATGTGAACAACTGTAAAACTTAGAAGGGAATGGTCTAATTTAAATAAAAGCGAAAGTTTTAACTAGATCTCCCTCAGAGGACCACTCTAGTAGAACGAAACAATCTCAAACAAATTACTCATTAATTTTGTATTTAACAGAAAGTGTTTAAAAGCGTTATTGCTTCTGGCTTTAATTAATATAGTTTTATTATATAAATATTATTTCATACATTGTTTATATTTCGTATACAATTTATTTTATATATTATTTGTTCTGGTATTTCATTTATTCTCAGATCACGGCAAAGAGAAACAACAATGAGAATTCTAATAAATTCCACGATTTTTTTATTAATTAATCTCCAAATATATTGTGTGATTGTAATCTACTATTACTTGACTTAGTTTTACTTTTGATGTTTCATAAAGATTTTCTTAAAAATAAATCAATATTATTTAAATCAATTCAATATTGAATTTGGAATTATTATATGTTTCGGTCGTATTATTTTATTTATAAAATAGTGTTTAATTACACATGATCTATTATTTGAAATCACCTGCAGTTACGTGTTGCTTAATCTTTAAGTAGCGATGTGCGAATTGACATGCCCCGGCAGATATTTCACTTCTTAGTTTACCCCTTACCCACAAAATAGCAATCCAGCTGCATAATCAGTGCCTACGTTGACATCGGAACAGACAGTATTATCATCACTTGCGTGATGATTTGTGTATTTGGTGATACATTTTGAAATTCCGTTGCGGTCTCTTAGACCTCACGTCGGTAGTTACGTAAGTAAAAACAGCAAAATGTCACACCTTGGACTGTTGGACTTGTTATAATAAACAAAATAGTTATGAGATTAGTTTAGAGCAAGATTTACATTGTATAAATACATTGAATCCAAATAATGAGCGACTAATTGAGAGCCGGCTTGCGACCAAGATTCCAGATCAAAATTTGACAACGTCCGCGAAAATATTAGTCCGCAGCAGAGTAAGCATATTTCTGATACTGACAAAACATAAAATGGAGACGATTACCTTTTACACATTCAATTCTTTACCGGATTTTGATTATTAGTTCCTAGTAGTCTCTATAATAAATTCTCATCTTATATTTAATATATAAATAAGTGGAAATACAAACTGAAATTATTATAAAAAATCAGCTCTACAGTTGGTATTAGAGCATATAAAGCGAAGATTTTAAAATCTAAGGTTGTCCTTGAATAAGCTTCGTAGGAGTACTTGGTTCTGATAAGCCTAAAATATATGAAGATGAAGCTGAAAAAGTCAAGACACGAAAGACTTGTTGTTCGTGCCAACATAAGCTCAAAAGAAAGTTGACAGACGCTGTTCATACAAAAATTACGTTTTGTACTAAAAAAGTATGCCCTGATTGTGCTTACGATTTAGGATGTAGTTGGACTATGGACATTTCTTTTCAGAAGGTTTATGTTCCTATTTTTTTCTTGGAGTTATTTTAGTTGTAAGTGAGAAATGCATTTTTTTTTATTCTGAAAAGAGTACTTTTCGTGTTTTATTTTTTTAAATTGAACCGTCTGATTTTTTTCAAAACACAAGCTAAATAGTTTATTGTAGTACTATTTTCAAATATTTATAATAATAAAGTTGATTTTCTTTCTTTTCTTATTTTTCCTTTAAGCCCTTTACTTTTCTTCATTACGCAAGGATAAATATGTAACTCATATTTTTTTTTAATAAAACGATATTATATACGCGGCCGCTCAGGCCTCACATCGTAACAAACATTACAAAAACTGCACGTCGATACTTAAAGGTTAATATTTTTTTTGTTTTAATTTTTTAGTAGCATCTCTAGGTTTTTTACCGTTTAGCAAGGTATGTAGAGGGATCAGTGCTAAGACACTCCCTTATCTACTTTCCGCGTAATTTTCGAAACTTTGCAACTTGCCAAATAACATTTTGACGGAAATAGACACATTGTATCTCCTGTGACTCTTTTACTTTTTAAGTATAGATTCTATCGTCTGTGCGAGTATCCGATATGATCTGTCACGATTCCCAAACATTTCCAAATATCCACACTCTGTACCTTTTCTAATATTTTTTATAGTGGTATAAAAAATATATTATTTTCTTACATAAATGCATGAAACCATAAACAATGTCTCTCAGCTCATCCATGAAAATACATCAGCATATGAAAAAAAATCACGAGAAAAGTAAGGTATGTTCAGCCATCTTTATTCGTTTGGATTATAAACAGATAGCAGTGGAATCTAAAAATGCTCTTTGACCAAACATATCTATACTAATATAACAAAAACTCTTCCGAGTTTGTTTGTTTGTTTGTTTAAGAGCTAAGCTCTCTGGATCTAATAGTCCTAATTCCTTTTTTTTTTACAGTTTTGTATGAAAGCTACGTTTTTCAGGAGTGCTTTAGATTATATAACATTATGGTTTAATTCTTAGTTAGTCTTAAATAAATATAGTAAGTACTACAAAAACATTCAGTTTCATTAGTTCGAAAAATAAAGTCCGCAATACTCTATATCTATCTCTCATAAATAAGCCACAATTATGGAAAATGCAGTATAATAAAAGAATTATAGGTAGTATGCGGGCGAAGCCGCGAGTGGGCCGCTAATTTAAATTGTAAACCCACTTTCACACCTTTGTCCAGAAAAACCTTTACTGCGCTGCCCCTCAACTATTTATACGTATATAAGTTAATAAAACCTCTTTTTGTATTCTATAAACGACTAAAGTATCTTGTATTAATGCGCTCAATTTACAGCGCCTAACTGTAAACGGGGTTATGGGATCGATTCTAACTCTACAAATTAATCAATCTAATCAAATCTAATCAGCTTCACGCTGTATCCCGCACACAGCAGGGTAGGCAGAGGGAACCTTGTGTTAAGACACTCCGTTCCCCACTTTCTGCCGAATTCGGGAGGCATTGCATGTTGAGTGGCAGAACTCAACGCCGCGCTTAACCTCGACACCAGAGCGAAGAAATGGAAATATAAATTTAAGTAAATATTTCATCTCCTCGAATGAGGATCGAACCCACAACCTTACGGTTTACAGTCACACCTCGTGCCGCTGCGCCACGACTGGCCTCTACCAATTAAAGGATTATTTTCATTGTCTCGCTCTGGCAATGCAACGAAGTGTGACGATTTGCGGCGAGTGAGAATTCAAATTTAAAATACATCAATGAACATAAAGCTACCACTGGCTTGGAAGACAGTGCTGCTGACAAATACCGGCAAGAAACTCAATAATTGCTCTTTTTAATGCCAATGTTATATTAAATTATTTTATAAAGTGACAATCGGAATTTCTTAATGTTCTGACGACCCTTCCGCGTATTAGATATTATATGAAAATATATGTATTTTTTTATTTATAAATGACTAAAAATCGATAAAATAAAGTCATTTTATATTGTAGTAAGGGCTGGAATGCAAATTGTCGTTCAGAATTTCTTAACAAATTGCATATATTACGCGGGCGAACCGCTCTTATTGCATTTACCGTAACCGGCCTTATATTCACTCAGCTCCATTATATCTGAATATACTCGTATTTATATTTTCCACTTACATTTTACGACAACTAATGTGTTTTTAATGTTTTGGCACGTAGTAAAAGTGTACGGAAATCAAATATTTATATATCGCGTCGTAGCGCAGCGTCTGACTGCTCGTCGATTGTAGGTTTATTTCACAGTTGGGGGAATAACATTATTTTTGTTTTGCTCTAAATAACTAAGCATGGCATTGAATTCCAAGAGTTGTACAGACTTAACACACAATATCTTGCAAAATTGTACAGAAAGAGGAGAACGCAGTGTTTCAAAAATATATTGGCTGTCTGTGTTCTTTTTACTTATTTATCTGGCATGTTATAAATAATAATACAATACAGTTTTACGTATTAAATACGTATTTATATTAAGGATAATTTATTTTCTATTTCTATTTAAGCAACATCACTATAACGTATATAGGCTGAAGTTATTAGAAGAGAACGTTATATAAATACTATATAATATAAGTATATACATATACGACCCGTTTGAAGAATGAAAAAAGAAAAATTAAACCGGAAATACCTAAAAGAATATATGTATATTATGAATATGGATACACTCACATATACATAATATACGAATATAATAAAATTTGAGTGTACAATCGTTGGGTAATCGACGTACCCTAATTCCTTATTGTGGTGTGCGTAAAATATTTTAATCGTGCTACGAATATTTACTTCAGTTTAAATCAGCTTCACGCTGTATCCTGCATATAGCAGAGTAGGCAGAGGGAACCTAGTGTTAAGACACTCCTTTCCCCACTTTCTACCGAATTCTGTAGGCATTGCGTGTTGTGTGGCAGAACTCAACGCCGCGCTTTGCCTTGACACCAGAACGAAGAAATGGTAATATAAATTTAAGTAAATATTTCATCTTCTCGAGTGGGGATCAAACCTACAACCAGTCGATTTACAGTCACACGTTATGCCCCTGCGCCACGACTGCCTACCTACTTCAGTTTAATTATTTTTTTCCTTTCTCCGTTTACATTTCTACAGTCGATTATATTACATCTGTAGATATTAAAGTGCTACGTAGACACTTTAGCAATTTGGCTTAACGCCAGACGATATATATTGCGGTGCCAAAACTTCTTCATTGCATTTTATTAAACGCCCACTTTCATTATACTTTAAAGGATAAATATTTTAAAATATGAAAACTTGTTTTTGGTGGAGTGGTACAGTGTAATGGAGATGCATCTGCATTCGGGTTCGCTGCTTGGTTAAAAAATACACAGCACAGCCTTGAATTCTGCCATTCGACACGCAATATTAAACGGTGGGTGAGAAATGGAGTGTCTAAACACTAGGTTCCCTCTGTTATTACTGCTCTAAGCGTAATAAGTCGTGAAGATATAAAAAAATAATGATTGATTTTATAACGACGAAAAAACCGGATAAGTTTTTAGTCGACGCGTCGATTTTGTTTGTTGAAACGTAACAAACTTATATTTTTTTCTGATTTCGATAATTCTTTTCTCTTTCCATCTAAACAAGAATGAGATTTCCTTCTAAACAAGAATACATGTATGCCTAAATATAATTTAGGTAATTCAATGGTATTCAGATTAGATTTTTAAACAATCATATTTAAAACATTATTTATTTTTTACTTTTTTTTTTATAGTTTCTGGGATAAACGGGGACTAATAATATGAAAAACGGATCGATCGGTGTCTTACGTTTTATAATCCTCGTAAATGAAGTCCACATGTATCACACAAATTATAATATATTTTTGTTTTATATAAGCCAAGCCACATACTATATTATATTTTATTACAATCCAAAAAATATTTCAATATATTTCAATAAACTTTTCAAACGCTTTTAAGACAAGAATCGATCCCCTATAGTTACATGTTGAGTTAAAGGTTTTAGGAGCGATTAAAACTTATCCACCGACGTCGTTCTACAAGTTGGTAAGATTTGTTAAAAGATACTTGGGAAATTATTAATACTCACGTAGATGTAAGAGCTGCTCCAGGCCTGTTAATCATTTTCAGCTTATCTTCCAAATGGGATTCGATCGTCCTACTTTCGTAGCTAGTAATAATAATTTATAATTTATGTATAGTGATAAGTTGTTTATATAGATTTTAGAACTTGATTCCTAATTCCAAAATAAATTTAAATTATACTATATGAGTAACAGTTTTTTTGAGAAGTCAACACTTCTTAAGTTGTGTTAACTACAATGGATTTTTTTCACGTTTTCACGCTGTATCTCTAGCTGGGTAGAAAGAGAGAACGGGGCGCCAAATTTTACGATCTCAGCAT
The DNA here is from genome assembly GCA_013403705.1 of Heliconius hermathena. Classification (NCBI taxonomy): domain Eukaryota; kingdom Metazoa; phylum Arthropoda; class Insecta; order Lepidoptera; family Nymphalidae; genus Heliconius; species Heliconius hermathena. Next base: position 159,202 of record JAAIXJ010000474.1, on the reverse strand, counting down.
ACCTCTTTCGCCCCATCCGATATCATCGACCTCTTCATACATACTTTCCTGGGAGTCCTTATGCTTTTTACGTAATATTCATCTAGTATCCTTGATACTGAATTTGCTTTGTGCCCCTGCGCCACGACTGGCCTCTAGTTTATTATATAGAAAATACGAACTCGCTAAAATATGAAATGAATTAATTTTGATATCCTCCTTATAATATGTATGACAATTCTATATTGCTAAAAGAATGTCACGAAGACAATACTAGCAGAGTAGTGCGTTACTTTATAGAGCAGAAATTTCAACTTGACTCAACTTGACTAGACTTGTGGTTAAAGACACTGTCTTCAATATTCAGCGTGAAAGAAAACGAGTTATTGAATATTTATTGGATAAAATCTCACCCTCTAACCCTAAGTGTTGGGTATACTTAAAAATAGAACCCTATCCGTTAAAAGTAAAATACGTTTGAGATGCAAATGATTGATGAGCGTGGCCGTAAAGTTGTCGGAAATGGTTAAGCTTTTGTGAAACTTTTTTTTACATAAAGTGTATATACGTAAATTATATCATTATAAAAAAAAGTTAACAAAATATATTAACTTTAAAATGATAATGTGTAAAGTGTTAGATCTGTATATTAAGCTTGATGCTTCCACGCAATCTTAAGATAAATGGTATTGATAGACAGAGAGACGAACAACAAAGTGATCCTATAAGGGTTCCATTTTTACCTTACCGTCCGGAACCTTAAAAAGATAAAATTATTTTGTAAAATAATTTTACCTTTTTACAGCAATATCGTGTGAACATGTGTGCAATAATGATAAATAATTGAGTATTAAATAGCACGTACTCAGTTCCTTGTATAAAGTTATTCAAATTAGTAGAGACAATGGAAGGCGCATCTGTTACCCGATTAATGGCTTCGACGTGTTTATTGCGAAATGGGTAAGTAATGAGTTTATGTGCGACGCTTAGCAAGTTAAAATTCTGTGTCATAAATGTTATTGTGACGCAGGGGCACAAGGGTGTCACTGAAACGCGACGGTTGTGAGTTTGATCCCCACTCAAGGAAAAGAATTATTATTTATTAATATTATCATTTCTTCGATCTGGCCTCAAGGCAAAAGCTCGGCGTTGTGTACCTCGAAAAAAGTCGGCGGAAAGTGGAGAGCAAAGTGTGTTAGCACTATGTAGCACTGCTGTGTGCGGGATACAGCGTGAAGCTGAAAACAAAAATATTGAGGTCATCGTGGCGCAGATGTATAAGCGTGCGATTGTATACGCGACTGGTTGTGGGTTCGATTCCATTAGAGGAAACGAAACATTTAATATTCATTTCCCTCTGGCAACAAGGCAAAGCGTGGAGTTGAGTTCCGCCACTTGTAACAGTATGTACCTTGAGTATAAGTTTAAAATAAATAAATAAATAAAATAAAATATGCATGGCAATACACATAAATAACATAGTTAATTATGAATAATACAAACTATATATTTTGAATAAAATATTAATCGAGACGAGTTCGTGTATTGTCGTCCCGACGGTCGCGACACTCGGGACGACAATACACGAACTCGTCTCGATTAATATTTTATTCAAAATATATAGTTTGTATTATTCATAATTAACTATGTTATTTATGTGTATTGCCATGCATATTTTATTTTATTTATTTATTTATTTTAAACTT